>OZ024902.1:74327057-74619557 GCA_964017125.1 Flabesymbios commensalis
GTCAAAGCGACACAATCAGGCAAACATCATACAAAAAACTAATAAGTCCATAATATGTTAACAAGTAGAAGTCTTTTAAATTATATTATTTTTGTATGATTGCTGTGGTAATGTAGCAAGTTTGGCGAAACGCCCGTTTATTAGTTATTCCTGTATTTCTTATTCTGGCCATGCATGGCTGGAATTAAATTTCATCTTTATTTCTCGCTTAACTTTTGAAATTACGCAGTTTTAGTCTGTAGATATTTCGACGTGGTATGGACATATCAAGGAGCCGAAACAAAAATGGTGATTTAGGCTTGATTGTGTCGCCTTAATCCCAAATATGCTGGTAGTTATAAACTTAAATTGTAATGTGCATCTGGAAATAGAGTAAACGTACCATGAGCTAGTGACATCTGGTGACTAGATAAAAACTGAATTGAATAATTGTCTTGTTATATTGTTGAATATATTTTATTTTACCTAGAATCAATATTGGAGAAACAGCACAGATAATTAAATATCATATATCACTCGTCAGTCACCGTGTTCATAATAAAAAAATGTTGTTTATAATGTGATCTATTTTTGTTTTTTATTTGTTCACCGATGCTAACACGAAATTGGTCATTTAAAATACGTTTCATAACTAATAGTCCATTAAAGGGACAGTCGCGGGCCAAAATCATAAAAAATCGGTGATTTTATTTTGGCTTCTTAATATGACCATATGATGTAAACATGTCCATAGACTAGAACTGCATTTTTTTAAAAAAAAATTGTGCTGCGCATTAATCAGTTAAGCTTGATGGAGAGACGAAAATCCCTTATTTCTTATTTTTGATATGGTTGCCCAAAATAAGAAATCTACCCCGTCCTACCTGTCGTCACACAGACCTTACTACTTTCTATTACGTCTTCACTGCGTTCTTAACTGTGTTAATTTATAAAGCTTGTGATACGTTCCTACTCTGATCTAAAAAGTTCGTACTCAGTTTGTATTCAGATCTACTCGTCTCTACGACATTGTGAGTACTTCCTTTCCGTTTGGAGCCAGATTCACTCTTTTCTACTACATTTCAGCTACATCTGCCCGTTTTCAGTCGGACCTACGAATTTTTCGGTTTAAATAGTGATCCTCATTTGAAAATCCAATTTCTTGCCTTTAAATATGTTATATTTTAGCATGGAGCAAATGCAAGTTTTGTGAATACTAAATATGATGAATATTAGTTTTATATAAATCATGGTGGAGGCAAAGTAACAATACAAAGAGATCGGAGAACAACGTGAATAAAAAGAACATCGAAGAGCTGAGAAGAATGAGGAGAATGCACTTACTTCAACTTTGCTGTCTCGTAGTAAAAATCAAAATTGCACGTTTCAATCTGTCCTCACCTCGTTTCATGAAATTGTCAGAACGGGCAGGAACGTTCTTCGAACTAGTTCAGTGTGACTGGGCCATAAGCCTATTACTAACGATCGATGTGTAAATGACATGATATATGGGAATTTTTCATCGTTTGAGAGTGAATCAAATTCAGAGTTGTGTAAAAGTGGATTTCGTCATCAATATATTATAGTTCAACGTGTATCATTGACATAATCGTTGTTCTAGTGGTATTTTTTGCTGCTTGACATGCCTTCCTCGTTCTCTTTCTAGGCTATTTGAACTCATTTTTAATATTGATAGCGTCTTTATCCATCTTGTGTCATGAATGTAAAACAAATAATCTTCTAATGAGTGATCGGGCTTAAACTGTATGTACATACGTAATTTTATGGAATTTCGTGCATTTCGTGACCAATCAACTTTAAATGTATTAATCAAGCACGATTTAACTTGAGTTATGAGACGTTAGGCATTTTCTACCGTGTGATTTATCTAAACTTCATCCGTGAATAGCTAATTATCATGATTATCTTTAAGGAAAATTATTAATATTAGCAGTTTTTATTATTAATTACGTACATTTTATCTGGAACGACCACACATGTATTAATATTAGATAATATTTATTGTACACTCCTGAATTTAGGTTTATTTTAAAATGTCATCATGCTGTTTTAATACGTACATATTAACAGATTAATACACATTGTTTCATTTTATATACACTCTATTCACAGCAAATTTTATATATCCTATTGTCTTTTTTGCTACTATTTAGAGTAATAGTATCTATTATATCTTTGGTTTTGGGGCGGGAGACAGATAGCTATCATGTAGACCTATAGTTCTTTTAATTAATTGAAAGCATTTTATACTTATGCATATATCTACACTATTTTCTATTTGATCATATTGCGCACTATATAATATAATGTATTGTTCATATTATTGACAGGCTTTCTTTCGATATTAAATACCTATCTATCTATAATAGTGTATAGCAGTACATACATGCAGAATTAAAATACATAGTGTATTAACCCTTACAACACTGAAATATGTTTGTGTAAAGCATGGAAACCAAAGGGTTTTTCCAATTTGGAATCATCATAAATGTCGTAGCTAGTTCTTCCTGTTTCATTTGAATACCTATTTTATTGTTCTACGGCCATTAGAAATATTTTAGTTCTTTTAGTGCGGGGAACGACTTTATACGGTACGTCAGATTCTGACATATAAAGACTGTCACCGCACTGCTAAAATGGCTAGCATAAACTTATTAAAATCATCATGTTCACCCATATACGATACATGTGCGAAACAGACAGCATATGGGAAAACTAGGCTACTTGTCGATTTATAAAATAATGACGACTGCACATACATGTGCTGAATTAAACCATCAAGTAAAAGGTTATAGATCCCCTCACGCACACACTATCTTCAGATCCTGCATTTAAAACTACAATTCTCTTATGATAGGTTTTACAAAATATATAAATGTCAGCTGCTATACGTATGATTGAATTGCATAGTTTGCAGTGTAAAAGAAATATAAAAAATACCCTCCATAGGCTTATGCTCACATCCCAGGAAAGCATTACCGTCATTTATGTTTTTCTAAGCTAGAAAGATTTATTTGGAATAACATTGTTTCAATTCTGGTTCAATGTATCAGTTTTTGGCCAGGCTTAAAACAAACAACTTTGATATGATTGATGTAGCTTGTTTTATAAAAAAATGTCTACTTTTTTATTGATTATTATATTTTTTTTATTGATTATTGGACAAACGACAACTTGTTCACTGGCCTTCTCTGAGTAATTAGCACTGAACAGATACCTGAAAACACACCGAGTGCCACCTGGAGACTATTATGTACTCTCACACCTACAGCAGACCACAACGTGGTGTAACATATGTAGTGAAAATGTGGTATAAAATGTACATATGCATATGTATATTTTATAGCTTGTGTAAACTGGTGACTGTTTTCGGTGGAATATTGAAGGAAAGCACCGTGAGCTGGTGACATCTGGTGATTAGAAAAGTGTTCTAATATCGTCATAATTACCGTGAACTAGTGACATCTGGTGATTAGAGAAGTACATGGAAAATATAAGTATTGTTTTAGAACAGTCAGGCCAGCGAATATCGAGGTCCCACAAAATTCATTTAGTTCCTTTTTTTAAAAAAAGCAGGAGTATTCCCCATTTCCTCACTTTGGCAGTTAGAAAAAATATTTAGGTGTCTCTTCTTATGTTTTAAGGCACACAGAGTTCATCCAGATGATCAGAAATGATATCAGTAGGGCCTACTTTTCTCACTACCAAAAATCCAAGATGGCCGCCATATTGTTCTGAGTATGTTAAGCGATCTCTTAAAAAAACGAAAATATAAGGTAACTATCTCGTTGTTGAAAAAATGTATTTTTTAGCCAAGCCCATGGCATCGATCACTTATTTAGATCACCAATATTTTACTATATTGAATTTATCAACAGAAATCCCACATAGTAGTTCATTATATGTAACACCATGTGACGCCATTGTTTTAAAGAAAACCATGGGTATACCCCAATTCCTCACTTTTGCAGTTAAAACAATTATTTTGGTGGCTCTACCTATGTTTTAAAGTACAAGTAGGCTATCCAGATGATCAGAAATAATGTCAGTACTTTTCCTAATACCACAAATCCAAGATGGCCGCCATATTATTTTGATAAGCGATCTCTTAAAAAAACGAAAATATGCGATAACTATCTCTTTGTCGGAACTGAAATGTATTTTTCAGCCGAACCCATGGAGTTTAGAACTTATTTAGATATTTTTAGATATTTTTAACCAATATTTTATTATATTGAGTTTATCGACATAAATCCCACATGGTAGTTAATTCTACCATGGCGGGTGATGCTTTTGTGATTGTTTTCGAACTGCTTTTCCACTAGAACAATAGATCGAGATTTGTCAAGTTAACAAATTTATCTCTGGTGAATAATTAATTAGAAACAGTAACAAGTCTAATTCAATAGGTACTGGTATTTTTGAATAATTTGAGGCAGGGATTGCGTCAACAAAACCTGCTTCAAATAAATGAAACGGTTAATGTCAACATATCAGATGTAGGGCTGTGTGTATCCATTTTATTATAATATCGTGACAATACACTATACGATCCTGTCACTTTAATACCATAACGCGATGGTTAACCACCATATCCTGCCTTTATAAAGCTGTATTCAGACATCATTTTACTATATTAAAAAGCAATATTTGGACAATATAATACCATATCATCACGTTAATGTGCCATGTCCTCATAATATCATATCCTGATATTATCCTTTGACCCACCAGCCCCTCGACCCACAAGCCCTCGACCCTCGACCCACTACCCCCTCGACCCACAACAACAACAACAATTTTTTTTTATCCCATTAGATGGTAATCTACGGAGCCCCTAAAGGGACACATGTGGAGGAGAAAATAAAATTAAATCGTGCCCACGATTTATAATCCGTTCCCACGATTTATAATCCGTGGCCACGATTTATAATCCGTGCCCACGATTTACGATCTATAACACGTGGCAACGATTTATAATTCGTTCCCACGATTTATAATTCGTTCCCATGATTTATAAATCGTTCCCACGATTTGTAATCCGTGGCCACGATTTACAATCCGTGGGAACGAGTTATAATCCGTTCCCACGATTTATAATCCGTTCACACAATTTACAATCCGTGGCCACGATTTATAATCCGTGGCCACGATTTATAATTCGTTCCCACGATTTATAATTCGTTCCCACGATTTATAATCCGTTCCCACGATTTATAATCCGTTCCCATGATTTATAATTCGTTCCCACGACTCATAATCCGTGGCCACGATTTATAAGGATTATAAATCGTGGGAACGAATTATAAATCGTGGGAACGAATTATAAATCGTGGCTACGAATTATAAATAGTGGGAACGAATTATAAATCGTGGGAGCGAATTATAAATCGTGGAAACGAATTATAAATCGTGGGAACGAATTATAAATCGTGGCCACGGATTATAAATCGTGGGAACGGATTATAAATCGTGGGCACGATTTAATTCTATTTTCTCCTCCACATGTGTCCCTTTAGGGGCTCCGTACATAACAGATTTACATAAATATTTCCAATGCTAGCCAACTGTAACATGTTCATGAACACGCTGTTCAAAAACAATCATATTATTTATGTCACAATAGGTATTTCTTGGTTTTACATTATTAATAGTGCACGTATAAATCACATTATTATATACATTTCTATGCGCTGACAATTATTAAATTTACATCATATTAATGTTGGAAAAAATTCATGCTCTGAAATGAAGATTGAAAATTTGACTTTTAAGATTCTTTTAAAAGTCTCGGCGGTTTAAGAGAAACAAAAATGTTTCTTCCCCATCCACGTGTGAAAGTTAGTATTGTGGGGAGCCTCCGTGACCGAGAGGTAGCGTGCTCGGCCTCAGACCGCCAGGGCTCGAATTTCGAATCCTGTGTCTGGAGGACAGTGTCATCTCAATCATCTCACCATCCTCAGGAGGTTCTCCAAGCCCAGTTTAGCCTATATGTGCACAAAGGTGGCCTAAAGCTCGATTCATTTCATTTTAAAAGCTGTTTGTGACTAGAATTCCCCGAGTGAAAGAGGGAAATCGTTCCACATCCGTGGGCTATAAACGCTGAAAGCATTGTCACCAGCTGCAAAGCACCGGTGAGTAGATGGTACATATAGAAGCATACCATCAGTGTCAGACCTTAAGAGCTCTCGAAGGTGCATAGCGAGTGGCTAGTTCCTGTATATAATTATGATGGGCACGCGGCAGTGTGCATGGGTTAATGGACAGTGGGGAGGACTTTGAATATGATACGCGACTTGACTGGAAGCCAATGGAGGTTTTTGAGGACAGGTGTGATATGGTCGTATTTCTTCGATTTCATTACTAGTCTGGCAGCATTGTTTTGTGCAAGCTATAGTTTATTCAGAAGATAGTCTGTAACATCATACAATGCAGAGCATCACCGCCTTCACGAGTGTCATATCATCGAGGTGATGAATATGTTTAAACAAATTAATAATTTACTCCACCACCCCCCCCCCCATTAAATCAATATATTCACACTTCGGATTAGTTGATAATCAACTACACGGCCTAGAAGGCATATGCAGTGCTTAAATGCCAAATTTTAAGCAGACTATGCAGAAGAAATGATTGCTTTTGACAATCAGGAAATATATCAATGACACAGAAGCTCATCCTTAATTAGGGAAAGTTGATTACGAATTAAAATTTCCTAAATCCGCGAGGCGCGGTTCTATGCACATGCACGACCCCTTTCAAATAAACTAAACAAAATGGAAATCGGATAAGTATTGAGGGAGGAGAAGCATTTTTTGTTAATTATGGACAGTGAGACCTAATTAGATCTTAATTATGTCATAAGTTAATTAATAATCAAAATTTCTGAAATCCGTGAAGAAGTTTAATGCACTGGTACAACTTTTCAAACAAATCGAACAGAATTGAAATCGGATAAGAATTGATGGGGAGAAGCATTTCTTGTGAATTGTGGACAGACGACAAACGACAGACAACAGACAACAGACAACAGACGACAGACAACAGACGACAGACGCAACACGATTGCATAAGATCATCTTAGGCCTAAAGCAGTTCTTGTTAATTGTGGACAGAGTGCCCTAATTAGGACTTAATTAGGTTATAAGTTGATTAGTAATCAAAATTTCTTAAATCCATGAGGAAATTTAATGCACAGGCACAAGTTTTTTCAAACAAACCAAACATAATTGAAATAGGATAAGAATTGAGGGAGAAAAAGCATTTCTTGTAAATGGTGGACAGAGTGCCTAGTAAGATCTTAATTAGGTCATAAATTAATTAATTATTTAAATTTTTCAATTTTGTGAGGAAGTTTACTGCACAGGCACAAGCTCTTTCCAACAAAACAAACAGAATTGAAATCGGATAAGAATTGAGGGAGGAGAAGCATTTCTTGTGAATTGTGGACAGACTACAGACGACAGACAACACACGACAGACAACAGACGACAGACGCAACACGATGGCATAAGCTCATCTTAGGCCTAAAGGCCGGATGAGCTAAAAATGAAGCCATCCCCTTCCCTACAAAGTCATTATCATCATCTTCACAATTAGGATTTGATTATAGTCGCTATACCTGAATACTTTATCAGACTGAACTGAATAAATGACTGATCGTGACAAACAGGGAAGATAATTTAACGCTTTAACCGCCGATCCCGAATATATTCGGTTTTTCATTTATTATTAGCACGTAGATACGTACCACCTTTCAAACACGTTAAAAATAAAATGTGACATCACTCAGCAAGATGCGAAAAAAATGAACCACCATTTTGTCAAATCTGAATAATTTGCACTCACCTGAAGTTGTGGATCGCGTCAGCGAGACACAACTTCAAGTGGGTGAAAATTGCAATTGAATAATTTGGTTGTTAAAGGGTTAATATTTACCCACCCCCTCCACGCGAAATTATCATATCTCGTGCAAAAACATGCTAATTGCATTTTCATCGTTTTAAGAAAAAGTAGATTGCATCACGTTTTATTGTTGTACGAGGCGCCAGCACTTCAGTTTTGGGGAATTCGTTCCTCGTTCGAAGCTCACTCTACCATGTCAAAATTGTGTGTCACATGCTAAAAAGCGATTTGCGAGTAACAGGGCAGAAAAATATGTTTTTGGTGTTACGTGTTGCAAACTAATCATACTTATAAGACAAACCTTAATTTGCTGAATGTGCATGTTATTGTATGAAATATGTGTTTACAAAATCACAACATATTACATGATAAGTGCACTTATAGCATGACCGGAGCAAATACTTGTTAAAAGGTTAAGTAGCCTACACATAGCGATTTGTTATGGTGGCTTCACAAAGAACGCATTTTATGGACTGCTCTTCGATTGCAGTGTGTATTTTGCACGATTCCCACGAATAACTAGGCACATACTTTATTTTTAATAAAAAAGAAATGCAAGACTGATTTAGCGACAATAACATGTTAACAGTGGTTAAGTGCATTTGGCATTACTGCCGTGATGCCATGTCAAGTACACATAGCATGGTTGTTTTCAACTCTGGATTCCATAAAATCTAACTGTGGGCTATGCTACCTAATACTTATGATAAGTGTACTTATCATGTTTTTCAATGTGAGATGTCTACAAAAAGGTTAATTATAACGGCAAGTCCTTGTATATGTGTACTCAACATGTTTGGTAATTCCAGTATAATGATATTAAAACTATCCATATCCGGTGCTATATCGGGTTTTGATTATTTCAAAACACCTAAGAACTACAATGGAACATGATTATTGTACTGTAATGTTGATGCAAATACTAATTCATGTGATAGAACCTGTGACAGCTATTATAACCGAGGGGGTACAGAGTAAGATTTAGTAAAAACAAACGAGATTAGCGATTTACTATACTATACTGGCGAAAATGTGTCTTTGTTTGACTTTACACGTTGGCAATATCTTAGTCAAAACAAACTTTGCATCATATTAGGTCTAAATGAATTGCAAGTGGAATACGTTGATGATGAAAAAATGGAGAACAACAATGGAACAAAACGAAAATATCATACATCCAACTTTACGGTAACTTTGTTTTGGTGATGAAGTACTTGTTCTATTTTCGATTATTCGTGGCTAGTAACCATAGACTATAATGCTATCTGGGTGTATGTGAACAGGTGACCATTGGGGGATTTATGCACACGATGGTATCTTTCTTCTCATAAACTGATCATCCCTTTCAGTCGGTGAACCCATGCTATGGTCCCACAAGATCCAAACATGTCTCGCAATTTTGGATACTGATGGCGATCGCTGCCGATATCGAGCTTGTGGTCCCACGAAAAAACACACACGTAATATATTGAAGAACCTTCGGCGAATATGATGATGCATAGGGGAAGGTTTTAATGAGTGCTACATCAGCTAACAGATAACAATGTATTTTGAGAATAGGCGATGGTTGGTGATCCTTCGGCGTGGCGTGCGACAGACTAACCAGCTAACATCGGGGATGCGTCGGGGCTTAATAGGTGATGTCCTGACGATGTCGTGGTGATGTCTTGATGAAGTCATAGCGATGGTATAGTGTTCTGTGCAGAGCATATAAAAGGTGGAGATATTTTACGAGGCACCACATACGTTGTGGATGCTAAATGAGATCGCGGATGCTGAAGACTTTTGTTCTCTTGGCGCAAGAGAAAAAATAGAAAACTCTCAGCTAAGCATCGCCATATCTTGTCTATCATCGCCGATGCTTGAAGAGCAGTTCGGGAACATCAGCAAACATCCAAACCATCGGCAATATTATCGAATCGAAGTGTCTCCGATATTTTTAACCTTGGTGTAACTCACCGAATGTTCAAAGGCGAATCGCCAAAGGTTCTTGGAGACGAAATATATCAGGATGAAATTGTCAATTAATGTATTTTTGCTATGTTTCGATGCTTTGGTGAAGCATGGTGATTACACGCGTACGTCGTTGATCATTTGCCGAGCTACTGGCGCATCGTGGTCCTGCCCTGATGATGGCCGAACGTGTGTATCACGGGCTTAACCCTTCAACCGTCGGTGCCGTCCATATTCGTTTTTTACATTTTTTATTAGCACATTAAATATCAGCTTATAAACCTGTTAAAGATAAAAAGTGACATTAATCAGAGAGATTTGAAATTTGTTGACCTCCATTTTGTCAAATCTGAATAATTTTCACTCACTAGAAGTTGTGGATCCCAATGAACATATATATGCCACATCTGCTCTGCAAAGCCCAAATGCAGTATCTGTTTATTTGATTTAAAAGTAAACAGATACTGCCTTTTGTCTTGGCAGGGTTGAGATCTCCACTTCTAAAGTAGCCTCCAACATAACCACTTAACCCTTTAACCGGCGGTGTCGCATATATTCAGGTTTTCATTTTGTATTAGCACACCAAGTACCACCTTCTAAACATGTTAAAGATACAATGTGACATCAATCAGCAAAATTTGAAAACAGTTGACATCCATTTTATCAAATCTGAATAATTTTTACTCACTTGAAGTTGTGGATCGCGTCAGCGAGACACAACAAATGAAGTTTTAGCATTTTTTTATTTGTTCATACTAAAGTAAAAATAAAGTAAAACTAGAACAGGAGTTCCCGAACTCCGATGCCCTGCTTTTGTCTGTTTGAGTGCTATAGACAAAAAATCGACTTAATATTTTCTAAACATAACAGTGTATTGGTCTTCCTCATGGGCCGAATCTTAAATGTGCAGGATATAATCAGAGATTGTTCATTAGTAAAATAGCATATATAATTAAGGAAAGAACCAAGGAGACAAGTTTGAATATATCTTCAAGGTGTATTTCTTCCACCACCATCGCCGGTGCTGGCTAACATTCATTCAATACTTGCCTACGATGTACCTCGTACAGAGGATGTAGGACTACCCCCCAAATTCCGGTTCAATGCCGGTTAATCTTCTACGATGCTGACCCAACACTAATCCATCACTTGGTCTGCTGTATACTTTGCGCAAACACGTGGCATTCACCCAATGCTGTTTCAATGTTGACGCACAGTCTTCGACGCAGGCCCAATATTGAAACAGCATTGGGTGATTGTACCGTGTTTTCTGACTGCTGCATGGGGGTGACTATGGGGACTATCCCGGCGCCAGAAACAGCAGATAACACGATACATTGGCCAAATGCTGACGTAATGCTGGGCCACTGTCTGCGACGCTGGGTCAATACTATTTCAATCAAAACCATTTAGGCTCTAATCACTATATTTAATCGTGAATGTATATTTTTTGAACACTTTTTAAAGACGAAAGCTCTTAACTTATAGGGAACTCAAACGTTATATTGGACATGTTCATAAGGACTGGTGTACAGAACCGTTTCCCACACACAGCACCCCTCTTTCCTCTAAATAGGACACAAACTAAACTTGATAGGCTGCAGGCCTACGGCCGGACCTAAATATAAAAATACCGACTAGGTTTACCAAACTGATTAAACTGACTATGAAAAATTAAGCTATCTTGTCTATCGGTCAGTTAGTTAAACTCACCGATTAAACGTAAAGCATATGGGATCTCGGCCATCCACATCAGTCTTTGAGAATTACGGCCACATGTATTCATTTGAAAATAAAGTAAAAAATAAATGTGACCAAGTTAGAAAAACTAAATATTATATATTGTCCATCAGTCAGTTAATTAAACCCACCAATTAAACCTAGGGCATACGGGTTCTCGGCCATCCACATCCGTCCTTTGAGAACCACAGCCACATTTATTCATGTAAAAATAAAGTAAAAAATTAAAAGGGACTAGGTTAGAAAAACTTAATATGATATATTGTCCATCAGTCATGTATTTAAACGCGCCAATTAAACCTGCAGCATGAGGTTTGTGCCAATATCAAATAACAAAATGATTAGTCACCACAGAATAAAATCACTGAAGAAAAATAGCTGATACAAATGATGTGCAAGCACCTGCACACACTCGACGGTTTGCTTAATCTAAAACAAGGCCAGTCTGTGACAGAATTTGGACTCATCGTTTAAAAGCTGACGTAGCCTACGGCATTTAAAGAATAAAAAATACGTATTCCAGAATTTAACCTCACAATATGTATATCAGATTATCAATGCAGTCCGAAGCTCGCTTTTTTACTTGAGTTTTAACAAGCAAAGACAACAATATCTGAAAAAGAATGGATGAAATGGTCATTTATTCATGACTGAAGTTTATTATATGTCAATAACCAGAATACGATAAGACTACACCCCAACATAGCCTCATGCTATTCTCAGTAAAAAAAGGGGGGACAGGGTAGCTGCCAACACCAAACCTCATACCAGGTACCCCCACCCCCTTATGTTCCAGGAGGAAGCATGGGGAGGCGGCTGCAGTTATATCGGAAGTTTCAAATGCAGTCCAACCGCTACGGTGGCCGCCTGTGATGACTGCTGGAGAGGAAATGACCGCTTTCCACTCCAGCATGTAGGTCACCACATATTCGTGATAATTAGCAGTATCACCACTGACTCTTGGTACCCTCTGGCGGCAACTAAAGTACCGCTTATCATACAAGTCATCCTAATAAATTACATGACACGTAGCTAACAAAAACTCATATGTATGCAAAATTCACATAGCTTTACACACGTTAGTATGAATCCTAATACATTTCTGCTAAACTCTTTGCAATAAACTTATTAGCACCCTTTAATTTTTCACACAATAGGTATTCTGACTACATAAAACATATTCTGCTTGCACAGAAGCATTATTTATGCCTTCCAGAATTTAACCACACAATAAGTATATCAGATTACAAGGCCGTAGCCTGCGGGGGGGGGGGGCAGCTGCCCCCTCGGAATTTTTCAGTACATACTTGTAAAATGGCTCATTTTGTCAGAAAATTGGCGAATGCAGCCACCCCTCCCCCAACTGCCTTCCTGGGTTTTGCCCCAGGTTACGGCCCTGAGATTATCAATGCAGTTCGAAGCTCGCTTTTTTACTAGAGATTTAATAAGCACTACACAAAGACAACAATATCTGGGAAGAATGAATGATTGAAAATGGTCATTTATTCATGACTGAAAAAATCGCAAAGTATATTAATCAAATATACCATATAGTCAGGGAAAGTTAGAAAGAAACCTAAAACAAATTCCTTACCAAAATACTTTTGTACCGCGGTCTTGTATAAGGTCTGGACAAGCCACACAGAATTTGTTTATACTGGATATTCATAGGAGGAATTTTAGGAGGGTAAAATCCAAAATGGCCTAGGAGAAATGACATAGTGAGTGATAATTAAGCATCAGTTTGTTTACAAATGTGCTGATTAAAGGATTGGAAGTTGTTTTACAATAAATAAACAACATAAAAAAACAAAATGATCGCCAAATATTTCATTGATAGAACATTTTTGCGCCTGTCTGTAGTCTTTGTCTCAAATTAAATTTAATTTCACTTTCCATTTTGTGTTTTTCGATTTTTTTATGTTTCACATTCTTTTTGCTATTATTTGAAATTCTTTTTATGATCTTTGGATGTGGCTTTGATAAGCTTATTAGGCTAGTCGAAAAATAGGGTCCCCGCGCACCCTCGGAAGTATACTTCTAATTGGTGTATCAAGCTTGCAAAAAACCTGTAGAAAACGATTAGCTATGTTAACAAGCTTTATGCAAATTTGTGCCGCCATCGCCAAAAAATGTATTTTGAGTTATAGCCCGTTCAATATCACAGATAATTTACCGATCATTTAAGAAGTGATCACATCTTCCTTAATAATTATCTCAGACACTACAAAGGTGATCTTGGCCACTAACAAGCTGATGTCAGCCACTGCAGCCACTTTAAAAGTGATCTCAGCCACTTCAAAAATGATCTTGGCCACCGAAGAAGACACAGCCACTTTAAACGTTATCGCAGCCACCACAAAAATGATCTTGGCCACTGAAAAAAATGATTACAGCCACTTTAAACGTTGTCTCA
This sequence comes from Flabesymbios commensalis, assembly GCA_964017125.1. Taxonomy (NCBI): domain Eukaryota; kingdom Metazoa; phylum Annelida; class Polychaeta; order Terebellida; family Flabelligeridae; genus Flabesymbios; species Flabesymbios commensalis. The sequence continues at coordinate 74,341,072 of OZ024902.1, forward strand.
TCCACTACAAAAGTGATCTTGGCCACTGAAAAAGTGACTACAACTACTTTCAAAGTTATCTCAGCCACTACATGAGTGATCTTAGCCACTGAAGAAGTGTAGAACCGTATAATGTAACCAGACGTAAAATGTAACCGGTTACATTTTACGGCACCGTATAATGTAACCAGTTACATTTTACGGTGATTGGTTACAATATACGGTCACAGCGTCAACGTATAATGTAACCAGGGAAAAAAGGTACCATACGACCGTATAATGTAACCAGTGCCGTATAATGTAACCGGTTTTACAAAACGTATATGTTTTCGTGATTATACTCCGGGAAATTTTATTATAACTATAGTATGTTTAAATTAAACTAAATGAGTGGTTATGTCTTCAAGCGGCGTCCGTTCGTTCCTTTTCGCTTATACGGATGGATGAATTAATTAATGAATGAATGAACGAACGAACGAATAAACTAACGGACGAACAAATGAATGAACGAACGAACGAACTGGACTATAAATACACCGATCACATGAACTGGCAATATGCATGATATGAGAGACGCATAACTTTTTCTCAGAGGGTTCAAAAATGTCATAGTACTAATCAATACATACTAATTTAAATATCATTTTACATGTTTGAACTTCCTTTTTTAATTAATCATCAGCTATAGCCGTTCTACGTTGACATGCAAAGAACAAGGCAGTATTATATGTCCTTATTTCACAGGATCATAATTTTCCTTTCGGATTTGCAGGGCAGTACGGTGCTCTTGTGACGAATGATAATCGACATGTATGCACCAACCTATAATGCCATTAAGTAGTTGTTTTTTATCTACGAGCGAAACCTGATATGGTGGTTTTGTGAAAATAATCATTTCAAATAATAACAAAATAATAATATTTGAATAGATATGAATATAAATCATTGTTGATATTCGACTAAAATCAGTGAGTGACCATTTAATCAGCTCGTATTTCTTAAATGAATAATAACAAAAATGCCCTGTACATCTTTCAATGTGAGAATATGCGTTCAGATCCCAATTAAAGCACCGATTATGACGTATTAGTCATATCATTATTAAGGTATTTGTCATTCATCAGAAGCTGAAATTTGCGTGATCAATGCCAGTTTCAAATGAATGAAAAATGTCAAAGGACAATGGAAAACTTACATGTAAGTTATTTAGATAGATATAGCTGTTTCGTGGACTCGTCTCCGTCGCTATTCATCACGACAGTAATGATACTTTTTGTTTATCCTCTTTTTCAATATTAAAAATATGATGTAGTATCGGCCTGTATCTGTGCCACCCTTCCTGCCCCAAATGAATATTTAACACAGGCACAGGCACTGATATTTAAAAAAATGATTATGTCCAATCTATGCCCAATCTATAGTTCATCGAGGAAGTCATTCTTCGATTGCAGATTGATCAAGGAAACAGAAAGACATGAACAAACGAATCAGGAATACCAACAAACAGGGGACAAATGATGGACAAAATAATGAGGCAACGAGAAGCAAATTCACGGGCAAACGCTAATTGAACCAACAAATGAACCAACAAATGAAAGAACGAACGAGCGAACGAATGACCAAACGAACAAATAGACGATTTTAGGCTGCATTTGTTCATATATAGGCTAAATTGGGTCAGGAGAATCTGAGGATGGCGCGATGAATGATATGACACTGTCCTCTGGACACATGATTCGAAATTCAAGCCCTGGTGGTCACAGTACTACCCTCGTTCAAGGAGACTTCCCACAATATTAAATCTTTACGAGTGAGCGAGGAAGAGATTATTGTTTCTTCGAAACCTGAATGTCAGAGCGAGGGACGAAACCCGCGATCTGCAATTTTTCAAGCAGGCAGCTTTAGCCACTGCACCAGGCCACACCCGCAATTATTTGACATCGAGTCGGAAGTGCAAAGTTGAGGCAGTTTACATGTATTTCAGTGGGACTGGCATTCGGGGTGGTGAGAACATAATTATGATACATTGGTTCCAGAAATTTAGTATGTAGAAAAAAACTAATTGAAGAAAATAAAAAAAGAGCAAACTTCGACGTGACAGGCGTAGCGCTAAGCAACTACACGAGGACCCCGTCCTGATTTGATTCGAAGGATTAAAGTATTACAATGAAAATATTGAATACCATCAATTAGTTTCAAAAAGTGCCCTTTTATTTCAAGAGTAAATTACGAAATTACGGGCACTATAAGGAGCGGTTACATTATACGTCAGTGCTGGTTACAAATTACGTTTTTCTCTGTTACCGCATAATGTAACCAGACGTATAATGTAACCGGTTACATTATACGTTTGGTTACATTATACGGTTCTACAGAAGTGATCAAATGCTACTTAATAATAATCTCAGCCACTACAAAGGTGATCTTGGCTACAAACAAACTGATGTCAGCCACTGAAGCTGCTGTAAAAGTTATCTCATCCACTACGAATTGATCTAGGCCACGAAAGAAGTGACCACAGCCACTTTAGAAATTATCTCAGCCACTATAAAAGTGATCTTAGCTACATAAGACGTGATCACATCCTTGTTATTAATTATCTCAGCCCCTACATAGGTGATCTTTGTCACTAACAAACTAATGCCAGCCACTGAAGCCACTTCAAAAGTTATCTGAGCCACTACAAAGGTGACCTTGGCCACAAACCAACTGATCTTGGACACTGAAAAAGTTATCACAGCCATAATAAAAGTTATCTCAGCCACCACAAAGGTGATCTTGGCCACAAACAAACTGAATTTGGCCACTAAAGAAGTCATCACAGCCACTTCGAAAGTTATCTCACCACTACAGAAATGATCTTGGTCACTAAGAAACTAATATCAGCCAAAAAAAATGATTTACAAAAAATATATTTACCACTGAAGAAGTAATCTCAGCCACATCAAAGGTTATCTCTTTCACTACAAAAGTGATCTTGGCCACTCACGAAGTGACCACAGCCACTTTAAAAGTTATTTCAACCACTGTATAAATGATGTTAGCCACTGAAGAAGTGTTCATATCCTCCTTGAAAATTATCTCAACCACTACAAAGGTCATCTTGGTCACTAACACATTGATGTCAGCCACTTAAAAATTGAACTCGGTTTCTACAAAAGTGATCTTAGCCACCGAAGACGTGATGACGGGCACTTTAAAAGTGATCTCAGCCACAAAAAATGATCTTGGACACTGAGGAAGTCATCACAGTCACTTCTTTAAAAGCTATCTCAGCCACTACAAAAGCAAATGACTCACCAGTGCTGTTATAGAAGCTAATTCAAAATATTCATTGAACATACAAGCCATATCATCGGGATTGGTGGCGGCTAGACCTCCATGACAATTTGTTCTATTAGTCCGAGCTGGAGATGACCTAGCCTTGTTTTTGTGACATATACAATGGGTTTTTTTTATGTTTCTTATAGATTTTTTTGTGCTGAATTCAAATCCGATGAGTGCCAGCTTTAAAAGTTTGAGCATTTTTGTAGATTCAAGGTCGAAGGTCAATCTCAAGGTCAAATATGATTTTTAAAGAAATGAAGCTAGGAACTAGTGTAATACCTCATTTCTATGTGATTTTGACTGGGCAATCCAATTCTGAAACCATTTAGATTATTCAAAGTCATCTTCAATGTGAAAAGGTCAATTTTAAGGTCAAGTAAGGTAAAATATAAGTTTTAACAAATAAAGCTAGGAAAATGTGTAATACCTCTTTTCCATGCGATTTTGACTGGGAAATCCATTTAAAGTATTATTTTTGGGATTCAAGTTCATTTGCAAGGTGAATTTCAACTTAAGGTCATATAAAAGTCAATCCCAAGGTCAAAAATGTGAAAATATGATTTTTAGCAAATACAAATAGCAGAAGAAGTGTAGTACGTCGTTTTGATGTCATTTTGACTGAATAATCCATTTTTGTTACTATTTTGACGACGAAAGGTAATTTCAAGGTCATTGCGTCAATATCAGGTTCAGGGAAGCAAAAATATGATTTCTAACAAATAAAGCTAGAAACAAGTGTAATACCTCTTTTTCGTGTGATTTTGCCTGAAAAATCATTTGCTGGTAATATTTTGGTGATATTAGATGATCCTCTAGGTCAAAAGGTCGATTTCAAGGTCAAATATGATTTTAACATATCTGCTACAAATTGGAGCATGTATAATACATTGTTTTAGTGTGATTTTGACTGGATAAGCTAATTCCAGTAGGGTTTTAATGATTAAACATCATCAAAGAAAATGATCAGGCGACGATAAGGCATAAAAGGGTGGTGGAGAGGCGTTAAAGAGCGACAGGAAAGCAATACATGCCAATGGAGAGCCGTTAAAAAGCAACATGGAGGCGTAAAAGACAATGAGAGGCGCTAAAGGGCGGCGACGTGACGTTAAAAGGCGACCCAGTGGCCCTAAAGGGCGACGGAAATGGGTTATGGCTATGGCAATGCGAAGGAGTTAAGGGGCAATGAAGAGGCGTTAAAGGGCACTGAGGAGGCATTGAAGGGCAATGAGGATGTGTTAAAGAGCAACCAGGAACCGATAAAGGGTGAAGAAGAGGTGTCTGTGTGCGACGGGATTCGCTAAAAGGTGGCGGGGGGGGGTTATTGAAGGACTAGCCTATGGAACAGAGTTAGAAGGTGACGAAGAAGCGATAAATAACGTTAGCGATGGTGAGGCGTTAAAAAGAGATTGATAGGTATTTAAAGGTGAGGAGAAGGCGTCACTAAAGGGTGACGAAGAAGCATTAAATGGCGACAGAGAAATGTTAAGGGCCGATTCAAAGGCGTTCAAAGGCGAAGAAAAAGAGTCGAAGGTCGATGGAGATGCATAAAAGGGCGATAGAGAGGCGCTAAATGACAATGGGAAGGTGGCAAATGCGATCTGGAGGCGCTAAAAGGCGATAATGAAGCGTCAATTGGTACTGGCAAAATATTTTGGTCGATGGGGAGTAGTTAAAGGGTGATGTATAGTATGTATTTAAGGGCGAGGAAAAGGCGTCAAGAGGAACAGAAAGGCATAAATGACGATGGAGAGGCGGTAAAGGGCGATGAAAGGCTTTAAGTGGCGACTGAGAGGCACTAAGGATGACGAAAGGCCTGGAGAGGCGCCGCATATGTGTAAAAAAGCGATGGTGAGGCGTTGAAATTTGATGGGGAGGAGTTAAATATTGACGGATCTTCACGATGCATCAATGCATCATTTCGCATCTCTGAAGAATCACTTTATTTCATACACCTAGGGGTCTTAGAATGAACATTTTCATAGAACTATCTTAATAATAACGATATATTTTTCTGTATCTGTCACCCGCTTCAAGTCATCTTTATCCACTTTTCGCGGCTTGTAGTGGATGAAGATGACAATGATAAATTAAGGCTTGAAAGGGTTAAGCCAGTGGGAAACAGTCCCGGATATATTCGGGATTGATTACATGAGATTACTATGACGTTATCAATAAATCTGGTCTCGCCAAGAGTGCGGCAGCAATTTATTGCGGTAGTCAATGGGCTACATGGCGATGGAGAGGTGTGAAAGGGTAATGGAGATGTATTCAGGGCGAAGAAGGGTCGTCAAAGGGCGACGGAAAGGCCTTTAATTACAACGAAAAGGTGTTAAACTAAAAGTGCTTTCAAGACAAAGAAGAGTCATTTAAGGGCAATGAGAAGGTCTTCAATTGCATTGAAGTGGCGTTAAACTAAAAGCCCTACAAGAATGCATAAAGGACGACGACAAAAATCGTTAATGTGTGACGGCAGTGTGTTTCCATCATATTTGACCTTGAAATTGACCTCGAGGGTGACCTCAAATGACCAAGATAATGGAAGAAATGGATTTTGACATTTTGACATTGGAATTGACCTTATGACCTTGAAGATGACCTTGAATCCCCAAAATAATACTATAAATGGATTTTCAAGTCAAAATCCCATGAAAAAAGTATTACAGATGTTCCTAGCGTTACTTGTTAAAAATGATATTTTCACTTACCTGATCTTGAAATTGACCTTTTGACCTTGAAAATGACCTTATATCATCAAAATAAATTTAGAAATGGATTGCCCAGTCAAAATCACATGAAAATGAGGTATTACACTTGTTCCTAGCTTCATTTGGTAAAAAATCATATTTGACCTTGAAATTGACCTTTGACATTGAATATACAAAAATGCGCAAATTTTTCAAGTTGGTACTCATCGGATTTGAATCCAGCCCAAAAAAATCCATGAGAAACATTAAAAAAACATTGTATATGTAACAAAACAAGGTTAGGTCATTTTTACATAAGCCCTAGCTCGGACTATACGTATATTTTTTGTTTCCGATCTACAATAAGACCAGAATCGTTGAGGCTTTTCCTCTAGTGTTTCAGGCAAATCAGCAATGAACTGGTTGTGCTTGAACCGCAATAATTTATGTTATTACTTTATCGCTTTTCTAAATGTATTCCAATGATGAATTTTATTAAACTTCTTAGTTTTCATCCAAACTTGCTCCTTTTTTAGACGTCTCACGTCAGAGTCAAATCAAGGTGATAAATTCCTGGGGGTACATTTCATCTTCTTACATTATCATAGCATAGAGGCAACCTAGTAGACCAGATCAACATCTATGTTATTAGTACATTCGACTGTCTGGAGAATTTTACTACTCAACAAAGCTCCTAACTTGTTCCAATCTACGTTTTTACATGCACTACACATACACTATATTTATTACACATAATAGAGACAAAATAAAATATTGGTCCTAATTTCAAAAAGCAAACCTGTTCACATTTAGCAATCTTGATATCGATAACAAAAGATATGCATGTTGCAGTTCTCAAATAAAAAGACAAGCGTGAACATTTACTGATCACTATATAGTTTTGCTGTTTTTGGCGGCCATGTTGGTTTTTCTCCTGATGATATCATTTTCTTTTATAAATAATACTACATTTAAAGTAACTGTCTACACACCGCTGATAAAATGTAGAGTAAATTAGCATGCCATGACAAAATATGGTTTCGATTTTTTTTATTACCGATTTTGGCCATCTTACATTTTGCTCTATAAAAAATCTCCTATGACAGTTGAGCATAAACAAATTCTCAGAAGTTAGCTAAGACCCTATACTTTGCAAAGGTAAAATAATTTTTTAGTAAGGAATTTGTTTCAGGTTTTGTTAAAAAATCGCCCAACTTTCCCTGACTATATAAGTACCAATGTAAAGGGTAATCTCAAACAAATGAACACATCTAAATAAGTGTTCATTTATCAGAGATATTCATTTATTGAACAGCTCAAGTTTATTATGTGTCAATGACCAAAGTACAATAAGACTATACCCCAACATAGCCTTATGTTATTCTCAGTAAAAAAGGGGGGCAGGGTAACCGCCACGTAACCTAAGCATTAGGCTACCCCCACCCCCGAGGACTGACACTGATATCGAGCTACCTGTACAATATTACCAAAGACCGTCTACAATAAGATGATCGACTCTTCCCAAAACGTGAAATCGCTCTCAGTGCTGTTCCCTGGTATTGGGGGTTGGAACTATTTAACCATCTATCAAGTATGATTTCACGTTTAATTGCCTTCTTCCCTTTGGTACTTCAGGGGTTGATGCGCCCTTATAAACAAGTATGCATATTCATTGTTTACAAACAACAGGTGACGCCCAGCTAACACGAGAAGTTGACCCAATCAGAGAGTGACGCTGGTCCAACGTTTGAAATGCTGGGCCAGCATTACCCCATCATTGGTTCATCGTCTCGTATCTGCTGGCAGGTGACGATGTGTGCAAGGGTAGATATGGGCAAAGAAAACCAAGATAAGGGCAAGGAAAACATAATATTACTATACTTATATAGTCTAATGACACAGATCGTTTGTAATGTTTATCATTCGGAATATACCTGAAAAGAAATATTTTGCTGATATAAAGCATGTTACCATATGGTTACTGTTACTGCTGATTCTCCTGATCTGAGCGATTCTGTCACAGAATTAGCTTATTCAATGTTGAAATCATTCACGCCACAAGTGGGTATAACCATTGAGGAGGAGTAGCCTATATTCTTGTATATAGCAGTGGATATATTTGTCGCAAAGTGTCGCGATCTGCATGTGATCAATGTAAAATAATTTTGGTGCCAATAATAAATTGCATACATTTCCGTCTAAGAAGCAATATTTGAATATTCAGGGAGTGGGGTTTTTGCTCCACGTCAGAACGTAATACAATTATATTGGTTCAAATGAACGAATTTTGGAAATATACCTGAACAGATTATACATAGGAGCAAGGAATATAGGAATTCCTTGATAGGAGTCATAGAGATCAAATTATTACTTATTATTACACCAAATACACGAAATCACATGCAAGTTGTGAATGTTTCACGTTTATATTACACATGATATATGTCCCCATTCGGCTATACACCATGTACTGCGGGAAAACAATGAACACATTATTACCAGTAATGGAAGGGGAAATAGAAAATTATTAAAATTAAAGTATAAATAAATTGTGGCAAAAAATGAATGTGTCTTGTTTTCAAGATATCAGCATACTGCTAACACATGCAAGTTGTGAATGTTTCACGTTTATATTACACATGATATATGTCCCCATTCGGCTATACACCATGTACTGCGGGAAAACAATGAACACATTATTACCAGTAATGGAAGGGGAAATAGAAAATTATTAAAATTAAAGTATAAATAAATTGTGGCAAAAAATGAATGTGTCTTGTTTTCAAGATATCAGCATACTGCTAACGCTCCAGTCCTCAGTGACATTGATGGCAGTGGTCTGAGAGAGAAGGCTTACATATTATAATTTTATAATATAGCTCATGTATTTTAAATATATTTTTTTAAATAATACAAGTTTGAATCAAAATACACGTCTGTCATGTTTTGGTTGTTACCAATGTTTTGCCCCCGATCTCCTTCGTGGTCGCTATGCTTTATAGTGCATGAGCCAGACCCTGGAAATTTGGCATTTACTACCACTTGGAGGGGGGGAGGTGGTCAAATTCCCCCTATATTTTTCTGAAAGCTATATATCTTAGGATGTCATTTCTGCATGACAGCAGTTTGGATTCGGTAGCTTTTCGATTTTACAGTCATAATAGTCAACCTTATTTATATATAGATAAAAATGCATATTTGCGCCATTTATGAACTTGTATTTCAGTAAATATACAATGAGAGCTTAATTTAGTTCTGTGTACGCAAAAAAGTAGAAACAATTGCTATGCATGTTATGTCAATAACCTTAAATATACTCATTGCAATATTTTACTGCGGTGGTTACCTCACTTGACCCCTCGCGAGGTCATCAGAGGTCATCGAAGGTCACCAAAGGTCATCACCAGGTACATTTTTTAACTACTATCATTTTTTTAAATTTATGTCTGGCTGCACATATATTTTGTACATGCCAAAATCAATAACGATAGCACACTTATTTGTGAAAGAATAGCATTACAGTGACAGAACATTATACATTGAACTATGGAACAATAACATTTTGACGACGTTTTTTTCAGTTAAAAATGCGTGTAATTTATTAGTAATACACATAGCGTGCGTATTTCAGAGGTAACATATAGACCAGACATACCCCATGTAGCTAGGACTCCTATGCACTACATTAGGAATGTCACCTTAAAAGGATATGTTACAAATTTGTTTTTATCTTTTAGTGTTGATCAACTCGCTTGACCCCGTGCAAGGTCATTAGCGGTCACCAAAGGTCAAAATCTGCTATATTTTTTATCCAATTTCATTTTTTCCCGAAAATGTGCCTGATCGGATATGTTTTTAACCTGCCATAGCCAATAACCACAACTCGCTGCTTCACTATGAAATAATGCCATAGAAGTGGCAAACGTTATACATAAAACTATAGAAAATTAAAATTTTGTCGGTGTTTCTCTCAGTTAAAAATGAATATTATTATTTAATAATTACTCATTGCTGGCGAATTTCAAGGGAGACATATCGCCAGACATATTTCACGTATGATTATTAGAGGTGTTACCTTACAAGGGGATATTACAAATTCATTATGATCTTCTGGTCGTAGCCACCTCTCAGATCCTGTTCAAGGTCATCAGAGGTCACCAAATGTCAAAATCGGAAGCATTGTTAATTTATATTTTCTTAATAGATGCGATAGTCAATATCTAGTACGACTTGTATGTGGAGAAATAAAACTTTCTGAGTTATAAAATGCACATGCATAATAAACATCACTTATAGCTTATAAATTAATTTTAAACCATTACCACTCCAGAGGAAGTGGGTGTACTATTACTCATTATATCTTGTTCTAAAAACTATTCTCTACAAAAACACACCGTCATATCACTAATTCGCTAATACAAATAGGCCTACTCATAACATTAGCATCATTACACCTACCACTAATATATTATCGAATTTAGCCATCCCAAAAATGATATTCTAACAATACAAGAATGAAATATAACCCCTAAAATTTATAATACCAAACATATCTGCTAATTCATGTACATTGTATATACATGTACATTAAATTACGCCATTTTGTATGTGTCGTTTCTATGTCCAGAACATTATCTTCACATGTACAGTGTAAATTAATGCTTGCTTCGCAATCTGGCGATGTCAATCATTCGTGTGTGTCTGTGTCCTGTCGTTCTGGAAAAGAAGAACTCAGATGGTGTGGCTAAGGACAGACAGATATACAGAACTTGTATTAGCATAACGAAAAATCATAACAGACTTATTTATCATAGAGATATATGTACATGTAGGCTTATATAAGATGGTAAATTTGGTAAAATCACATAAAAACATGTACATGGTTTCACTTACAGTACTTAACTCATGTTGGGCGTCATTGCCATAATAATAATAATAATATGTGGAAATGTCTATGGCGTGACAGAGAAGTGCTCAAAAGATTAATTATAAAGTATGTAACATGTTAAGGATTATATAGCTATTAATATTGTGCTTAACGCGCACTAGACAAAATGTAAACTTGTATATAATTCTTAAGTTTCTACGCTTTCCAGAGTGTCTTTTTTGCTGCTATTTAGAGTAACTTTTAGTAGCTATTTTATCTCACCTCCGCGTGGTCCCTCCTGGGCAACTTCATAGAAGGCCAAGCACGCCCAAACGTTTTTGCATTTCTGCAGTTTTCAACGAACCAGGGTTTATCTATTTTGTGTGTCGTGAAGTTTCTTTCTCATGTGTTTTTTTTCAATAGTTCAGGGTTTTTCACCGAGGTTGTTATGTTTATTTTCCAATAGTTTTCAGTTCAGATTCTTCATATATTTATATTTATATATTTTTTATATATTTTTTCATTATTTTTGGCATACATTTCATTGTTATAATGGCTTCTCTTTGGCATTCTGGTGACCGACGGGATGTCCGAAAGAAACCATTGCCATATAATTAGTTTTTCATTTCATTGTTTTAATGGTATCTCTGTGGCATTCTGGCGGGTCATGCAGCATGTCATAGAGAAGCCATTGCCGTACAACTAGCCTGTGGTGACTTACGGTGTTCTCACGGTTTGTGATCGCTTTGTGGTGCTCTTCAATATCACAAGCCCTTATTACCAACTGTGGGGGCACTGTAATTCTTTAATTTTTGAGAATTTGTTTTTTTGTTGTTTACTGGTTTCTCTGTTTATTGTTTCATATATTCATAATTATTTTTGCACAACTATGGTTGTTTTTGTTGAAAAGTGATGTCAGGCATTATTTGTTTGTACTGTTTTATATTTGTTTTTGACACTAACACGTTTTGCGATTTACATAAAAATAATTATTTTTGTCATTTTTTGTATTAATTTATATTGTGTATCGGCGCTGGCGCTGTCTAAGGTTTTTAGAATGTATATATATCCAATACAAAACTCGTTACATATAGGTGCGATGTGTTCAAGATATCATATTATTATTTTAGTCTGAATTGTCATTTAAATGGCCATACTGGCCGAAAAATAACGTAAAAAAGATATTTTACTTTATTTTACTTTAGTTATGATGAATATTTTTAATACCCTAAGCTTGTTTAAATGTATAAATGACAAGCCTGATTGTAAGTGTACATACCATGTCGATATATGTGATTCACAGAACTAACTACATATGCTAACCCTGCTGTACATATTGTATATATATATATATTTATATACATTATATATTACTAAAACAAATAAGTCATAAATGACTTGAAATTGTGTCAACAAAACATCTATCTATCTATCATAATAAAACACTAAATATTTCGATAGTATAAATAATTATTACTTGAAATAAAATTAAAATGCATTGTCAGGATATGAAGATGTAGGGGTCTATCATTCTGTTTCCTGCACCAAAACCAGAGATAAAATAACTACTATGTATAGTATACAAATTATATATTTTACAACTCGATATATATTGACTTTAAAAGTCGATATATTGAGTTCACAACACAATATATTGAGTTTAAAACGCGATATATTGACTTTAAAGGTCAATATATTGAGTTTAAAATTCGATATATTGACTCTAAAAGTCGATATAATGAGTTCACAACTCAATATATTGAGCTTACAACTCGATCTATTGACATTAAATGTCCATATATTGAGTTCATAGCTCGATATATTGAGTTTAAACTCGATATATTGACTTTAAAAGTCGATATATTGAGTTCATAAAACGATATATTGCGTTTACAACTCGATATATTGAGTTTACAACTCGATATATTGAGTTCATAACTAGATATATTGAGTTTACAACTCGATATATTGACTTTAAAAACCAATATATCGAGTTTACAACTCGATATATTTAGTTTACAACTCGATATATTGAGCTTATAGCTTGATATATTGACCTTAAAGGTCGATATATTAAGATTAAAACTCGATATATTGACTTTAAAAGACGATATATTAAGTTCATAACCCAATATATTGAGTTTACAACTCGATATATTGACTTTAAAAGTCGATAGATTGAGTTCATAACTCTATATATTGAGTTTAAAACTCGATATAATGACTTTAAAAGTCGACATCGAGTTCATAACTCGATATATTGAGTTTACAGATCGATATATTTACTTCAAAGTCAATATATTGAGTTCATAACTCGGTATATTTAGTTCATAACACAATATATTGAGTTTACAACTTGATATATTGACTTTAAAAGTCGATATATTGAGTTTGGAACTCGATATATTGAGTTCATATCTCGATAAATTGAGTTTACAACTCAATATATGGAGTTTACAACACGAGATATTGAGTTTAAAAGTCGATATATTGACTTTAAAAGACGATATATTTAGTTCATAACCCAATATATTGAGTTTACAACTCTATATATTGACTTTAAAAGTCGATAGATTGAGTTCATACCTCTATATATTGAGTTTAAAACTCGATATATTGACTTTAAAAGTCGACATATTGAGTTCATAACTCGATATATTGAGTTTACAAATCGATATATTGACTAAAAAATCTATATATTGAGTTCATAACTCGATATATTTAGTTCATAACACAATATATTGAGCTTACAACTCGATATATTGACTTTAAAAGACGATATATTAAGTTCATAACTCGATATATTGCGTTCATATCTCGATATATTGAGTTTACAACTCGCTCTATTGACCTTAAAAGTCAATATTTTGAGTTCATAACTCGATATATTGAGTTCATAACTCGATATATTGGTTTTAAAACTCGATATATTGGTTTTAAAACTCGATATATTGATTTTAAAAGTCGATATATTGAGTTCACAACTCGATATATATACTGAGTTTAAAACTCGTTATATTGAGTTTACAACTAGATATATTGACTTCAAAAGTCAATACATTGAGTTCATAACTCGATATATTGAGTTTACAACTCAATATAGGGACTTTAAAAGTCGATATATTGAGTTCATAACTCAATATATTGAGTTTAAATTTTGATATATTGACTTTAAAAGTCGATATATTGAGTTCACAACTCGATATATTGAGCTTACAACTAGATATATTGAGTTTACAACTCGATATATGGATTTTTCAAGTCAATATATCGAGTTGTATCCAACGACAAACGAAACTGGCTAAGTATACACCAGTATGTATAGCAAGTAAATACATTGGAAATCGCTATGCTTTACAGTGTACACAACAACATGCACAATGTCGCCTACAAGGATGGACATGGCGAATATGTAAAATAAAGTAATAATTTAGCAGATTGAAGAATCTCTTTCCGATGGAAAATGAAACAATTAGAGCAAAATGTGTTCACTATTATTTCTTGTTTGTTTCCTGTGGCATATATTGATCATTTGGTTTCCAGCGACATATCAATTTCAAGGGGGTTATATTTCATTTTTGTAAGGTTAGCATATAATATCATATTTTGGGTGGCTAAATTCGATATGATAACAGTGGTAGGCGTAGTCATGCTAATGTTATCAGTATTTTTATTTGACAATTAGCGATATTCCGGTAGTGTTTTTTCATAGAGAATAAATTTTAGAAAAAAATAAAATGAGTAGTACACCCCACCTCCTCTGGAGTGGTAGTGGTTTAGGTGATGTTTACTATTCATATATGCATTTTATTCAAGTGTTATTTCTCCATATTGCCATTATTTCAAGTCGTAGATATTGATCATCGCATGTATTAAGAAAACGATTTAAAAATGGTTTCTGATTTTGACATTTGGTGACCTCTGATGACCTTGCACATGATCAGGAAAGTGACCACGACGAGAACATCACAATGAATTGTTAAAAGCCCCTTGTAAGGTAACACTCCTAATGCAGACCATAGGCCTATGTCAGATATGTCGGGCGATATGTTACCCTCGAAATGCGCTAGTAAGGTGTAATTACTGAATAATGATAATTATTTTTAACTGAGTAAAACGCCTTCAAAAAGGTATTTTTCCCTAGTTTTATGTACAATGTTGGCCACTTCCATGCAATTATTTCATAATTAAGCGAGTTGTGGTAATTGGTTGTGGCAGGTACATTTTGTCCAACCAGGCACATATTTGGAAAAAAATGAAATTCGTTTAAAATATAGCAGATTTTGACCTTTGGTGACCTCTAATGACCTTGCGCGTGGTCAAGGGAGGTGACCAACACAAAAAAAGTAAAAACAAATTTGCAACATATCCTTTTAAGGTGATATTTCCAATGTAGTGCAAACACGGGGTATGTCGGTCCATATGTTATAAACCTCTGAAATACGCTAACTATTCCTATGTATATCACTGAATAATAACGTGCATTTTTAACTGAGAAAAACGTTGTCGAAATGTTATTTTCCCATAGTTCTATGTATAATTTGTGTCACTGTCATGCCATTCTTTCACTGCTAAGTGTACTATGGTTATTGATCATGGCATGTACAAAATATATGTCCACCCAGACATAATTTTGAAAAAAAAACAATTAGTTCAAAAATGTACCTGGTGATGACCTTTGGTGACCTTTGATGACCTCTGATGACCCCGCGAGTGGTCAAGTGAGGTAACCACCACCGTAAAATATTACAATGAGTATATTTGAGGTTATTGACATAACAGTTGTTAATACCTTCTTGCGTACATATAAATAAATGAAGCTCTCATTGTATATTTATTGAAATACACGTTAAAAAATGGCGCCAAAATGCAAATTTATATATATAAATAGGGTCCCCTATTATGACTGTAAAATCGTAAAGCTACCGAATCCAAATTGCTATCATGCAGAAATGACATCCCAAGATACATTGCTTTCAGAAAAATATAGTGGGAATTTTCCCTCCCAAGTGGTAGTGAGGACCCCCTTTGGCTCATACACTATGAAGACAATATTATCGTCACTCCCCTCCCGTTCTGTGCCCACAAATTATCTTCTTATATTTAAATGAAGATATTTTAATATCTAAAATTTTATGAAAATATAAGATGACTTATCTGCTATATTAGCAGTTTTTTTTGTTCCAAAAATAAATATTGCAGATATATTGTCATAACTGTCAAACATAGAAAAACATTATTTTTTCTACGGAGGCTGCATTTGTATGGTGAAATCCGCAAGTCGACCATCTTATTGTAGACGGTCTTTGTTATTACCTATATCAGTCGACCATTACCAATACTCACACTTTGCTTATGTCTTGACACCAATTCAAGCTAGTACGTTGCTGATGGAGAATCTTGATAAATTATATTTTAAGATTTCCAACGTCCCAAAGCTTGATTTGGACGGACGTTGAAACGACTGAATTCGCCTACTCTTAGCAGAGCGAAATATGCACCAGTAAACATTGCTTTCATCACTGATTGTATATATCGATAGATATGTGTATGACGACGGGAAGACTATGCAGACGTATGTGTCGCTTAATGACAGTAAATTAAAATATACATAATATTATAATATTACTTTTCAAATAAGAGTTATACAATAATTATAATTTTTGCAGATAATCAATTTGTACATGTAATTATCAAGTAATATTATAAGGCAGAGGCTAGCAGCTTTAGGCTAGGGTGATAAAGTTCTAATTTGACGAAAAACCATGACCCGGATATTTTCCCAAACTTTTTGAAAAATTAATGCAGTCTAGGAAATACTACTAGTCCAGTTGCTGCTCTTATATGCTCAATGGGGACCTAGAAATTATGAGAAGTGTAAGATGTTTCGATTGATTCATATTATTATGATGTCACTGAACAAATTTAGGTTTGTTGCCCAAGTGGCAACTTTGGGCAACTTTTTTTATTAGCATAATTAAAATAATTAGCATAATCGGCTTATAATTAATCTGCATTATTATCCGAGGTAAAATTTCCTTTAAAACCAGTGGCTGCAGAAAAATGGCAAATATCAAACTTGTGTTTTAGGTCCGATTATCCGTCCGTCCGCCGTGCCGTCCATTCATCACTACCCTTGGCTAATTGATATATTGATAACTGTTTCAGCTACAGTGTGCACATTTGTATCTGGCGAATATCCCGTTAAAATTTGAACATTGGTGACCTTGACCTATTTTCGCACATAGCACAGGTCATGCTTGCCTTATTTCTTATTGATATATAAAGCTCCGTTCTATAGAACCGTTCGAGTTACAGTGTCCCAGTCTGCACCACTGGTGTATCTGGTGAATGTTGCGGTCAAGTTGAGATATAGGCGACTTTTACGTATTTTTATGACAATGGGTGACGACTAAAGATCAAGGTCAATGCTATATAATTTTATCAAATTGATATTTAAACAACAAATGCGAGAGTTTGCTGTATTGTGGTCCAGTCGGTCCAGTGTTTCAGGGCTTCCAGGCTGACTTATTATTTTAGTTACAGGTCACGATTACGCAGAATATATCAAGGTCGTCAGACGTCACGTGATGTAACTGTATTTTTGGTTGATACAGACACACAAAACAAGTTTCTTTTTCAATTGTGTATGAGGCTTTGTTTGCACGTTTTCTCATCATTGGGCAGCAGCGAAACATTCAACTCCTCTCAGTGTTTAGGTACGAATTATCCCCTGTGCCACATTCTCTGGTCGATGAATTTGGATATCTGCTAAAGGGAGACAAATCTGTACTGATGAAACGTTTTGGAAGTGATAACGAAAGTGTCCCAAGACCAAATGTGTTGCTCGTTGATCACATCGTAAGGCGAACGTCAGGAACAGTTGCAGACATTGCGGACAATTGCAAGACATGCCTCACAAGTGGTGAAAAGTACCAAGGTGCAACTATCTTTATCATCTTTGCTCAATAGGCCTATGAAGAATTTAGTGCCAAAGATCATAAGCGTCAGAGAAGAGCTGGTGACAGTGCCGCAATATATCAGCTGACACTTACTTCTCGACTTCCAACTCACGATGTCATAAACCATAGTCAACAAGCGCCAGCTGAATCAACTTCTCTGCAGTTTCAGTCATGGACACAACATCAACATGGTGAGAAGATAAAACTGTCTTTTACATCACAATGAGGCTGAAAAAACCTTGGTAAGCTGAATTTGCTGAAACAGATGAGGCACGTGTGCTGATGGAGAAGTGGGACAGATAGATCAGTGCTTCATATTAAAACCATACTGTCATTGCGCTGAGAGTGAAATGCCAAGGTTTGTCACAGTGCGACACGGTTTCTTTCCAATGTGGAAAGGGCAAGGTCCTAGATGAGGGGAACAGGATGCCACACAAAGTGACTTAATGGATATAGGCCAGACATTTTTGTTATCAGTCTACTCAGAGAATATATTGTTAACTGCACCGGTACAACATCGAAATGCTTTTGTAGAAGGCTGTCGCTCCGTAAGTGTCACAGATCAGAAGCAACTCAAGACATCGCCAACTTTGGCTGGCAGATTGCAGGAGGTTCGCAAATGATGAAATTTACTTCTTATGCTTCTTGATGTCATCAGTCTTGGATATTGTGGGGAGCCTCCGCGACCGAGTGGTAGCGTGCTCGGCCTCAGACCACCAGGACTCAAATTTAGAGTCTGGTGTCTGTAGGGCGGCGTCATTTCATTCATATTACCATCCTCAGAAGGTTTCCCTGGCCCAGTTTAGCCTATTATGTGCACAAAGGTGGCCTAAAACCATTTCCAGTCTTAGATGATTGTTGCAATTCAATGACTATCAGATGGGCCACGATCCAGGTTACACGATGTGTACTAACTTCAGTATGTTGATGTCCTGGCATTGTATTGGCTGGAAAAACTTGTCTTGTCTTATCTGACTAGGAAAGAATTAGAGGAAAATTCATGTTGAGGAGGATGAGGAGAAAGACGAGGACGAAGTCGGGGGATAGAAAACAATAAACTGTTAATTTTTTTGTATATATATAAACTTATCGTACATGCAGTTTTAAGATGTTAGAGTATGTTTCAATGGTTTGTTATATTTGCGTTGTTCACACCTTGCCAATAACACTCAGGTAGACTGTGGTAACTGTATGGAGAACTTTCGGGTTAAATGATTATTTCACTACTTTTATTGAAATAGGGCCGTTATCATGTAGTGATAATTTTGTGAACCTCCTCCATCAACCTTTAATTTGTGTGGCCCACGACACGAACCCCTGTGTTTTGCCAGTAAGTATATGAAGTGCTGTTTATTTACGTATGTATACTGTCTAAGCCTAAGCCCGTGTGTAGCTGCAGAAAATGATTGAAAATTGCCATTGAAAGAAGTCAATTTTACCTCTAAATTGCGCCAGAAAGCAGTTAGAGCCTATTTTTTCAACATTACTGTGGGATAATCCCCCCCCCCCCTATTACACGTAAGGATGGTCGTTATGTACCCCACCTTTGTCTTAGTTTGCATACGGACATGTGAATGACTCAGCGGTAGGCATATGGCTAATCACCCTAGAATTGATACTCACAGAAGAACCCATTTTGGCCTACCACACATTAAGGCCTAGGCTTAATGTAGACAAAATTAGACTATAGCATGGTGTGTTTTGGGGTATTCAAGGGTATTCTGTAGAGTCTAACTCCAGATTAAATTGCAATTTATTTATGTCTAACGTTACTATTTTACACTGATTAGGTCGTGGGCTTACTGGGCACTGCCCATTTCAAATTATTGGTCAGTTCAGTTTGATTTGCATCATAATCAAGACCTTTGACCTGAATCTCTTTATTACCATTAACCTCAGAAATGAATCCCTTAGTTCTGAATTATATGTAAATGTGGTATTGGAGATTTGTGTACGTCCATTGGTTTAAAATTACCATTTGGCATTAGTCCCCATTGCCAATTATGCTAATTATGGTAATAATGCTAATTAAAAAAGTTGCCCAAAGGTGTCGTCTGGGCAACAAAGCTGAATTTGTTCATTAACCCATTGGGAACATGAATCAATCAAAAAATGTTACACTTCTCACAATTTCTAGGTTCTATGGACGGCAACTGAACT
The DNA here is from genome assembly GCA_964017125.1 of Flabesymbios commensalis. Taxonomy (NCBI): domain Eukaryota; kingdom Metazoa; phylum Annelida; class Polychaeta; order Terebellida; family Flabelligeridae; genus Flabesymbios; species Flabesymbios commensalis. The sequence continues at coordinate 74,361,051 of OZ024902.1, forward strand.
ACTACTATTATGCACTATGTTGAATATTGAGTATATCGGATGAGTGGCTTTGAAGTTATCAGGGTGACAAAGTCCTAAATTGAAGAAAAAATATTAAAGATGGCCGCCATGACCCAAATATTCTCCTGAACTTTCTGAAAAATTGATGCAGGCTAGGAATTATCACTACTATGCAGTATTTTGAATATTGAGTATATCGGATAAGCGGCTTTGAAGTTATCAGGATGACAAGGTCCTAATTTGACGAAAAAAGATGGCCGCCGTGACCAGAATATTTCCCCGAACTTTCTTAAAAATTGATGCAGCCTAGGAATTAATAGTTGCATCCAGTATGTTGAACACAAAGTGAATCGAAAAAGCGGTTTTGTAGATATCAGGGTGACAAGGTCATAATTTGACGAAAAAAGATTAAAGATGGCCGCCATGGACCGAATATTTTCCCAAACTTTCTGAAAAATTGATACAGCCTAGGAATTAATACCTGTATCCAGTTTGTTGAACACCAAATGAATTGAAAAAGCGGTTTTGTAGAAATCAGGGTGAAATGGATGAGAGGCGGTGTCCATGCGCGGCGCCGCCCGCACGCGCCGGCGGACGAAACCGTACAAAAACTAAAAGCCTCCCGCTGGTAGGGGGGAGCCTAAATATATATATATTATAATTATATATATATATATGTACAAGTTATACATGTTATATATATGTAAATATATATACCACAGAATAAGTTTTTTAACTCCCTTCGCATGAAAATCGACATGATATGTAACTTACCCTCAAACTTTTAATTAGCACGAGGTATTTAAAATGCCTCAAAACACTTGAAATAAAGTTAATCAGCATTGTCGTGAATAAACTCGTGATAAATGTATGTCTATGTTTCCCGCACTAAAACCAGAGATAAAAAAAACTACTGCATATTATTCTACATAGTAGCAAAAAATAGACCTCTGGAAAGCGTAGAAACCTAATCATTATATACAAGTTTACTTTTTCTATAGTAAGTAAAATCAATATTAGGAACTATATGGTATTTATTATAATCCTTTCTGAAATATTATAATATCAAAATGTATTTAAACCTGACACTCCAGAATTGTGTATAATTAAACTAGCTAACACTTCTGGAAACAATTATGTACGTATAGTCAAACATTACATCCTAAGTTTATAGGTTGTTATTTCACCACTTGTCAATGACGACATAGCCCTACCTTACTAAGTATACGACATTTACCCCGGGAGCGATAACTAATCATTGACGAAATCTACGCATTGAGATCAGCACGTGTCTCTGAAATTATCCTTACAAGATTATGTCCCTTAACCGCACCTGAAGATCTACCCAGAAAAAATGCTGTACATGACGGGGTCCCGGGACGTAATCCGAGCATAACGCTATATATACATGATATAACCTCCACATTGTTTTTGATTTTAAATTAAGTAGCGGCCATTTTGAAAATAATGAGGAGCCCTAGTGCACACACATAAGAGCAGACAACCGGCCGGGGTTTCATTATAAGAGGTCTGACAATACATCTAGCAAGGTTATAGGTATGCTGAGAAAAATCGACACAAAAACTAATAAGCTCTCTTTTGATTCCTGCTATAATAACACATGTGACATGGTGAAAAAATCAAGTCTCAATCTGAAATGTTGAGGACGGTATATACATACGCCGCTGTACTGTAACTTCTATTGGTAACTATCATTAACATAGTATTGAGAAATTGTATAAATCTGTGTTATGAGAAGCTTTACCAGACAAAGACTGATTGATTCCTAAGGCCCATCTATCGCATATAGTCTACAGTGCCGGCGGCAAATAAAGAATCGACTAAGATGGTAATCATTTATTCTTAACATGAAGCTTCCAGCTGGTCATCTATTATTACAGTAGTTACTACTTTCGCACAATGTCTGGTGGTTCTACTTTGGGTTGACAATGTAAAACGATAACAATACGTTGTCTATGACCATTAATAGCATATTGAGGACTTTTCAAATCGTATCGTATTATTAGAATAATGTATTTTTTCCGGTGATATATTTACACAATCTGGCCCAATGTTTGCAAAGCAAGACAAACATTCGCGCTAAATAGTTGACCGCATGTGATCAATTGTTCCATCTGGTTGAAAGTTGATGCTGTAGATCAAAATCACGAGTAAATTAGTTATTTTCGTACGCCGTATCACGTTTTTCACTCTTGTGATCTGACGCTTGTACTGATGGTTGGAAGTAAATTAATCAACTGTGTAAGTGCACCTTATTAACCTAACAACTTAACTTACGTTCATGTTTATTTGAACAGTTAAATGCAAAATTTATGTATAATAAAATTGCTTTATTCAAAATACGTCAGCATTCCAGTTCAAAGTTAGCTTATAACTAATAAATAACTAGCAAGAAAAATTGTGTTTTAATTTTCAATATATTCTTCCATCACCGCTCTTTCGTCGAAGTAGCTTTTCAATGTTCCTTTGCGTCTGACGTCACAGGTCCAGCAGTGGAAGCCGCCACCAAGTGAATTGGCATTTCTGATACTAACCTCCACTGTGTTTATACCCAACTTATGGAACATGCCGATAATCCCTTTCTCATTTTTGTCAACCAAAACCCGATCTGGACCAAGCATCAGCACATTCATTGAAAGCCATTTGGACGACATCCACAGAGGATGATCTAAAACAAAATCAATCGTTTCAATATTTTGTTGACTGATAAATTGAAATTGAATACGTAATTAAATATAAATATCAACGCTAATCAGTTTTAAACATTTTAAAATGTGCACATCATTGTCGCAATTTCAAAAACTTGTCTTCAGAGTAAGATAAATATCATATTATATAATCATAATTTGGCCAGCTTGCAAAGTTCAATGGTATTGAAACTTGAGCCCAACATTTGACATTTTCTGCGAAAATCATATTAAACCAGACAAAGCATGCTCTTTACATGTTTTATATGAATATTGATATCTATTATCAAAAATGTACATTCTATTAACATTATACAGAGATTTACTTACAATACAAATTTAACTATTTACTTTATTAATTACTACCCTAATTTGACTTACCGTCAGGCATCGAAGGGTAAGGAGGGTGAACTATAGACCAGCCAGCCCGTTTGAACATGTCGATCTGATGACACGGTCTGTCCGGGTTGGCCAATACCAGACCTTCTCCGATGATGTTAAATGTGGCGTCAATGTGCATGGGGTTGGGATCATTGAAGCTGATGGTCAATACCTTGATTCCCTTTGGCTCTAAGTGACGTCTCAACCAAGCAATGCCAGCGTAATTTGTCACCTTTAAATTCACAGAACGCTTATTTGGTAAATACACCCATAATGATGCACACAACCGAGTAGGCCTAAAACTACATAATACGTCACCAAGTTATGGTGAACAAAGTCAAAATATAAATATAAGTAAATACTAGATTTGCCTGAGGGGCAAAGCTTGCGTCTCCACCCGTCCCACATAGTACATTAATTATAGAGAAATACAGTACTGTCACCAAATTTTTATGTAAACCACGTGAAAATGTGATGTCAGAATCACACCAAAATCTAATCAACATATGGCCAGGGTAAGTTGCTTCCTTGGAACAAATTGGTGAAGCAGTTCAAGCTCTTCAGAGTAACATGTGATTCGTCGGCCATCTTGAATTTTGTTGAAAAAAAATGAAAAAAGAAGAACAATTTTCCTGACTTTTTTTCTGAGGGCCACTGAGCATACACAAAAGATAAAATTTGAGCTGTATAACCATATTACCAAATTTCGATAAAAGGGCAATTCCACGGTGTCGGACGTACGTTTCGGACACTTATTTTATGCCTGGTGCCCCAACTGGGAATGAGAATTATATAAGGTTGTTGCTATTTCATACACACAAGCTCACTGTATCATGTGGGACATTTGAATATTTTATGTCATTCACACATATCGGCTATGAGCCAATAGAAGGGTGGTGTCGGACGTACGCAGACAAATTGATATTTTGTAAAATAAATCTTCAGTACCATATCTGTCTGAATCCTTGGGTGACAGCATAACAATGTGGCCTGATATTGATAGAGGATAGTGTTGTCTTATTATTACATATAAAGTATTTTTCATTTTCATTTTAATTGTTTTAGAAATTATTGGATATCTTTGGTGTCGGACGTACACTCACTTGGTGTCGGACGTACATGTCTGAAATTAAGGATTTTGCTCATCCTGCAACACCCACAAGCAAAGTCAAAAATGTTGCAAATGCTTTTTAACAATCATTTTGAGGGGTTGGCATACAAAATTACATAATTTATCAATATATAAGTATAAGATGTATAATAATAGCAGTAATTGGCCATGCCGTAACCATATCATAACTGTGTTAGGTAACAGTGAAGTATATAGTGCTAAGTTAACATCACTTTTCGGCTGGATTTTAGTTTGTAAAAATATAAACACTGTAATTTACAAAATTAAAATGGCAAGTGAGTGTTTTACAAATCAGCCTTGATGCTGCCCAGGCTAACTGGGCATGGTCCAAAGTTATTTACATGATTTTATTCCCGTTATCTATTGACAGATACATCGGGTGACTTCCCCCCAGACATCATTGATAATCGATGTTCAATAGTCGATGGGGTACCATTAGTTTAGATGTTAGGCCTTTAATAATGCCGATTGGTGTTTTCTTGGTTGGTAAATATAGAGAGATGCATTAATTCACCATGTTCATGAACATTCATCAAGCTAGCTGTTCTTATGAACGTTAGCAGTGGTGCCGAATTCCAAGGTATTTGGCGACTTTGGCTGGATCATATTGTCTATTAAATGGCTTAAATTATCAACAGAGCACCACATTTATTTATCAAAATGCAGTTAAATGGTCATTCAGCACTCTTTACATAATTTTAACTTGATCTATGTGCTGCATCTGGACTCCCAGATTCTTGAGAATATTCATCAAGAATTAAAAGACCTTCACCATGTCAACAGAGATTCAGTGTTATACATGGTGTCGGACGTACACAAATATCGTGTTTGCCCTGCAGTGAGTTGCATATTCAACATGCAACATTTGTACTATTACATGCAGTTCTGATTGCATATTTGCATTAAGGGTACTATTTGTACTCAACATATTAGATAAATTAAAGTAGATATCCAACTATCATATCTAAAAAATAAAATAATTTACTATTTTGGTGTCGGACGTACAAGCTAATTCTCTTACGCATACTTTACACTACTTTGCCATTCACAATTGATGAATAATTTCTCTTTCTGATATTATATCCATCCATTACCTCATAATAAACTGACATGTGGCTCATTGAGCCATTTAGTGGGCATGAGTATACTAAGCAGCCTTGTGATTGACGCAAGGTGTCGGACGTACATTACAAAAGTGTCGGACGTACGCTTGTTTGCATGGCGATAATCAAACAGGCAACCATCACAGTGACTCCATGTTGCATAGCTGGGGTAATGGTATCATTTCTGTTTTGCATAAGGAATTTTAGAGCACTGGATGTGGTTTGTCTGCTTGAAAAAAAACATTTTGATAATATTTGGTGTCGGACGTACATATTCGTTTTTATCAATTTAACACAGAATTGTCACACCTGAAAACCCATGTTGAAGACGAGTACAGCCATCAACATATATATTGTTTTCAACAGACATCTTCTACTGATGAACAAACACTAAATATTTCCTACTGATGGCATTTCTTATGTCATAGTGCAAATAATACAAACAGGTGTCAAATTGTGTAATATGTTACCAATGCCAAATAGTGTTTAAATGTTCCAGATCAGCGCGATTTTACATCAATGTAGTTCTGTTTCCTGGCCAAACAATTATTGATTCACAAAATTTGACAAGTTTTCTATGAAATTAAGATATGAAAATGGGAATCAGGCCATTTTAAAATTTTCACACCTAGGTTGACACTTTCATGGAATTGCCCAAAAGCCAAAATGAGCAAAACTGAAATATCAGCTAAAATCCTAAAACGTAAAAAAATATAAGTTTTTATTATCATAATCACACAAAAGAACTAATCAGCACACATCCAGGGTAGGGTTATTCCTTTGAACCAAACATGAAACAAATCTATGGAGCAGTTCAAGCTCTAGAGAGTGACATAGGATTTTGGCGGCTATCTTGGATTTTGTTAAAGAAGCTGAAAAACGCCAAAAAAAATTACAGGACAAATTCTCTAGGGCCAATATGCATACTGCAAATATTTAGAAATATAGTATGTATAGCTATATTACCAAATTTTGATGATAGCCAAAATGAACAAAGCTGAAATGTCCGCTAAAATTCTGAAACGTAAAAAAAAAGTTTTTATTATCGGAATCACACCAAAAACTAATCAGCACATGTGCAGAGAAGGGTCTTCCCTTTAAACCAAACATGAAACAAATCCATAAAGCGGTTCAAGCTCTAGAGACTGACATAGGATTTTGGTGGCCAACTTGGATTTTGTTGAAGAAAATTACCAGGCAAAGTCCCCAGGGCCAGTATGCATACTGTAAATATTTGGAAATAATCCGAGTAGGGGTTTTTGAGTGAGAGCAGAAACAAGTGGCGGCGGCGGGCGGACGCAGCAAAAACAACAAGTCTCCACCACCACATAGTGGGTGGAGACATAAAAAGTGATATCACACACAATTAAGTTTATAATAGAATAATAATATAATAGACTGACTGTCACCCCGTGAATTGAAGTATGTGATCAGAAAGCTGAACTGGAAATTTTAACATACAATTTAATATTTCGCCCATTTATTTCTTATCTTCCTCGATCAAAGATAAAAAAAATAGATTGGTAGTTAAATGTGAGTAGGCCCTATAATAATTAAAGTTCTTGTGGAATAAAAAGGCTGCTTTTCCACATATCACCCAGTACTAACACATATATGAAACTAACAAATATATGAAAACTCGGGTGAAAATACGATGATGAACATACTACTTAGTACCCTGATGACATCGCAAGGCTCTGACAAACTGACCACCATGTTTTAGCGGGCCTGGCTCTACGGTGATCACCAGAGCGCGCTAGCTGACTAGGGCCAACACCGCTACCGTCTTATCGGTAGGCGGAGTCATTGTCTTTTTTAAGCGGGCAGCTGTACAAAAAAGTCAGTCACTGCGGCCGAGCTCCACGCAATGTGAGTAGCTTGGCTTAGCCGGGTAACTACTTAGGGCTATACCATTTAAAAATGTGTGTGGGAGTGGTCCAAGGGGTAGAATGTTATGGACATATTGGTTAATATAAAGGCAATTCCACCAATTATGAAACTTTTACAAAAAAAAAAAATTCATAAAATCACAAAGGTAACCACTGCATATGGCAGGTATTTGATGTAATTTAGTTAAACTCAAAACACTTTTTGTAATTTTTACATTTTTCACGTCGGCATGGCTTATTGAACGGACATGATATTAAAGAAGAAAAATTATTGAAAAAAGGTAAAAATTGAAAATCCAAAATTCTGTGCCACTTAAACCTTAAAATTGCCTAGCTTTGGGATTTGTATGCAGTTAAGTAGTTATATTTTGTAATATTACTTTAACAAATTTGAAAAATGAAAATTCTATGATTGAAAAATAATTTGTAAAAATAAATTATGCTTGTGTACGTCCGAAACCAAAAATATACCAATTGTTCTTTTACTATTAAGTGAAAGCGAGAAAAAAAACTTTACTTAATATATAAAATTAACTATATGATGATTAGTTTTCAGTATATTTTAGGTTTCTCACTGGGCTGCTTTCTCAGAAATAACGGTTTCGGACGTACAAAGTTTCGGACGTACAAGATAATGTACGTCCGAAACCGCAAAAAGGAACCCTTACAACTGAAATAGGAATACCTATATTTCAACAATATAATATTTGTGGTGTCGAAAAACAGGCTTATTTTCATTTAGTTGCTTTTATATGATATCAACATCTTTTTTATTATTATTTCCCTTTAATTGTTATTTAATTAAGTTTATAAATATATTATGGTGGGGATGTACATCCGAATCCAAAAAGTACAAGCTTTAGCAAATTTTCATTAATCCACGGTCCGAGACAGAAATAGGCATAAGGATCTAAAGCTAAGTTCAGGAGTCGGTTGTATTAGTAAAGTTTCAAAGTTATCTTTTGTTTTGATAAATACTAGTTTCTAGACGAATGCAGTTTCAGATACCCGGTATACACATTACATGTTATGATGTTTTTCCTGTGAAGATTTTGTTACATGAAAATGGGTCATCATGTATGAAAAAGAATTTAATTTAGGTCAAATTTTAGAAATATAATTGTGAAATGTTATAGAATATATCTCAGTTTCTAGTTATGTCAAGATGCATACACAATATAGTATATATTATACATGGAATTCAGACAAACACTGTCTTTTGAACAGTTGAAACAAGCATTTCTAGCACATTTTATGTAAAAATAGTAGTTTCAAATTTCTATTGCAGTGAGTCATCATTATGAGAAGTGAGAGTCATACATTTATTTATATTGCAAGAAGAAAAATTGACCATTTAGCTTAATTATTAATAATTTTCTTTACATGGGTGTCATTATCACTATCAAACTAGGTGTACGTCCGAAACCATACAAGCAGAGCTTTCCAAAAGGTTTATGCATTTCATAGCAATCTATAAATCACCAGAGTACTTTTTTATAGCTTTATCATGCATGTGGTGGACTCAAAATTATTTCTAGTCCGTCACAATTGAACTTGTATTATATGAATGACCTTTTACCATGAAAATAAAAAATGCCGACAAGGTTTTTCTAAAAGAGTAGACCATAGGGAACATTTCTAGCACTGGTGGCAGAAAATAACATTCCGATCCGAGTGACCTCAATTTCATTACATAGCCGAATGCACTAGTACTGTAGGTCCGAAAAATAATATATATATATGTATAATATAAATATAATAAAATATTTCAATAGTCAAAGATAATTTATTAAACTGCCAATCTGGTTCAAAATGTTCTTCTGACCGACACCCCTCTCCCCATACACACATTTAATAATGGAATAACCAATGAACATAGATGTCATACCTGACTTCTTTGTCCAAATATGTGTTTTCCAGCTCGTATAAAATCAGCAGCATCGAAGCATGGCTCAAATTCTGTTGTAACATATTTTCCTTCAGCTGAAAGCTGGTGTCTGTCACTTACGGATCTCATAGGATAATCCTTCAGTAATTAAACAAAACAAGATCATGTTAGTTCATAGCTATGTTGAAACAACCTTTGTGAAAACTGGTCTTAATCAATTTCATTACAATTTATTAACGTTGAATGTTCATGGGTGTTAAATTTTCGTGCAAGCAATTGATACTGGTGATTTGGTATGTTCACGCCTTAAAATGAACCAATTATATATAGTGTAACGTAATATAATTGAAATAAAATAACAACACTCAGTATGAAATTAAAATAATAATATCCTTTATTATTATAAATCTTAAGAATTTAGAGTAGCATCCTGGACGGATTGCTTCTGATTAAAAGCACTCTTAGGAATCAGTCTGATATAATGTCTGTTCATTGTCTTGGCCGAAGCCCAATCCGCGGCGGCCATTATAGTGGAAGGCTTGACACCTTTAGCTGCAGACCACGTAGCTGCAGCTGCTCTAGTGGACCCAGCACTGTCCTCTGCTCCAGCTTCACTTAAAACTGGAACAAGCCATCTGGCTATGGTAGATTTAGCTACAGGGCGAAAAGGAGGTACAGTGGTCCTCCAGAAATTAGTGGAATCAGGACTGGCAACACGCTCAGCCGATGTCCTAGACATATATTCTTGTAAATGTAAAACGGGACATAATCTAGGGCAGTCCACGTTTTTCTCAAACACTATAGGGAGAACACGATGGTGGGGTCGTTCCTGTTTCCAGGCTTCAAAGTCCATTCAGGTCAAAATATAGGGTTTTTTATAGGTTTATTTCATCAAAATATAGGCTTTTATAGTTTTTTTTTTTACATAAAATTATATGTTTTTATAGGTTTTCTAGTGACACTAATGTACCCGCTATTTCAAAGTCATATCTACCATATTTCAGGAAGTATACTGTATAGTACACACATCTGAATACACAGTATAATACATTGTGTGAAAAATGCATACTTTTTTATACAGGTCTGTCCATCGTCATTTACCGGGTGATCAGCTTATGGTTAAATACATGTAGTATTCTCTTTCAAACTTACATAGGCAACAATACGACCTGCTCGCCTTAACGGAGCCATGTTCAATCAGAGGAGGGCTGGAGTGTTTGAATTGGACAAATTATTTATTGCACTCACTAAATTCTTCACACAAGTTTAGCTATGGAGGTAAATATATATTATTTATAGAAAAAAAAATTGTCCACATAGGTTGAACCAATATCAGGCAAGGTGCAGTAAAATTTATGCCGAGGGCAGCGAGGCTGGAATTTTTTAAAGAAATTATGTAGCTAATAAGCATAAATAATTATTTATTTCAGACTAATTTGCGGAATTAAATTATATTTTAAGCATTTCAATCTGAAACACAAATTACTTGACACAAACACATTCCCACAATTAAAATATAGTTCAACATAATGTTTTTGTTCAAGCAAAATCAAAATATATGTTTTTATAGGTTATATAAGCTATTTTCAGAAAAAAATAGGTTACTTTTTCAAATATAGGTTTTTAAAGGTTTTTATAGATTTATAGGTTTTACTTTGATGTCTGTGTTTCGCACCGAAGGCTGCAATAAAACTCCATTTAGATGGTAGGTGTTGAAGATGGTTACCATCAGTACAAAGCAAAAACAAATCACTGACCCTTCTGGCAGAAGCAAGGGCCATGAGTAACACCAGGCGATGTGTCAGGCGAGGCCTGGAGAGGTCCACGATGTCTCCCCATGCCTCAACACATTGTAGCACAGATGCGACGTCCCAAATCGGGGCAATCTTGCGAGTAGGCGGGCGTGACTGGTATACTGCACACATGAACAAGGATACCGCTCTGTCCGCTCCAATCGTCCTCTCACACAAGGGTTGTAGAAGGGTTGAAATTGCTGACCTGTGAACACCGATGGTATGCCAAGCCAACTGACGCTCCGAATACATGTACCATAGGTATTTTATGAGATTTATGGAAGACGGGGTAGTAGGTTCCAAACCCTGTCTGCTACATCACGAGAACCATTGGTTCCACACGGTCGAGTACTGGGCCCTCGTTCCCGGTCTCCAGGCAGCGCCCATGAAGTTGGCCACTTGATTCGGCAACCCTGTCTCCTGGAGGGTGTTGTTGAGATGTTCCATGCCACCATGGGGAGAGACAGCTCTGTGTTGTATGTGATGTCGAGTATACTCCGTCCTTCTGGTAGGCGAAACGGGAGGGATACTGACAAATTCATCAACTCTGGAATCCACAGAGCTCTGGTCCACCATGGAGTCACTAAGATCACTCAGAGATGCGTCGGTCGCTAGAACACTGTCTGGAAGGGGAAGATTGATACAGCGTCCACTCCTTGGAGGCGAGGTCCACCAATGCAGTGAAACTCTTGCTTCTGAGGTGATGCTGACCACTGACCTCAGAGACCGGCCACTGCCGCGGGGTAGACACTGTTGTAGGGGTCTTGAGTTCAATCGTCCCAATGGTACCAAGTTCGTCTTGCCCAGGAGGGCCATCAGTTCTGACACACAGACTGAATTTGTGTGCAACATCCTTCTGGACAAAGAGGCTATTTGAGCATCTTGTCTTGTGGCAGGAGTACTCTCATTCTCCTGGTGTCCCACTTTAGTCCCAAGTAAGAAAAAATCTGAGTGGGGGTAAGTCTGCACTTTGTTGGACTCCTCCTTAAGCCCGCTCGGCAGAGAAGTGACAACAATACGTCTCTGTGGGCTGACGCTTGTCTGTATGAGTCTGCCAATACCAGAATGTCGTCCAGGTAGAAGATGACACGTATTCCCCTTAGACGGCATTCCTCCATCAATGGCCTTGTTATGTCCGTAAACACTTAAGGGGACGATGTTAAGCCGAATGGGAGACGGCAAAATTGATATGTCCTTCCTTTCCACTGGAATCGAAGGAAGCGGCGATATTCTGAATGCATTGGGATGTGAAGAAATGCGTCCTTCAAATCGACTGTGATTGACCAGTCGTCTTGACGAAAGGTCTGTGAGACATCCTTTAAAGTTGACATGTGGAGGGGTTTCTTTTTGATGTAATGATTTAGGGGCTTCAAGTTTATGATGGGCCTTCTGCCCCCCCCCCCTTCTTTGACACTAAGAAGAGGCTTGAAAAGAACCCTTGTGACACTGCTGTCACACGTTCTATAGCTCCTTTGCGAAGAAGTGAAGTTATTTCTTCTCCCAACTCTCCTACTCCCTGTTGTGATCTGGCTAGATGAAAAATGGTTTCTGTGGGATATATAAGAGGGAGTACTTCTGAGAATTCTAGTCTGTACCCCCCTATTGTTTTTAACACAAAGGGATCCTGGGTGAGGGTTTCCCAGAATACCATCTTGTCATTTAAGGATGGGACACCGTCAATATTTTTTCCCACTGGCTCTGCTTCTACCACGACCTCCTCGGAAGGAGGAAGAGCTTCGAAATGGCCGACGTCCTCTGTAAGAAGAGCCACCTCTGTATGTCTGTGCCTCTCTCTGTCTGTAATGAGAAGACTCGTCGTGTGAACGACGTAATGGTGAGCGATTTCTCTCCTGGTCGCTTATTGTCTCGTATAACCGACGTGAGAAAATACTGCGTCTGGCGTGTAGCTGCAGCAGTCAATAATCCAGAGACGTCTTCCTTATAAAAAGAATCAAATCCCAGAGGACAACTACGAAGCTGGGATTGTAAATGTTTATCTTTAACTGCATTAGCCACCAATTCCCGTCTCTTGATGGCTGAATCATTGAATCCTGCGGCTAGGAAACGAAGGGCGTGGCCGACAGGTGCCATAGCATCACTTTGTATAACACCTATGGCTTCTAACAGTCTCTCCTGGTGCTCAGGGACCAGGGATGCCTCTGCAATGACTGATATCTCCATCATGGGGTTCTCCATCATTTCTAGACCTTTGGATAATGCGGCAGCAGTAACCCCCATGGCTTTCTGTTGTTTCTTGATAGCAGCATCTGTTTGCCAATGGTGGTGAGAAATTGGTGTTTCCTGTGGCAGTTCAGGTGGTATGAATGGTGAACTGGCGCCTTCACTTGAGTATAGCGCCTCGGAGCAGAATTTTCTAACTTGGCGTATCTCCGCCCCACCGCGGGCCTAACGCCACAAGGCTTTCTGTCTATCGCTGGTCGTAACCTCATCGACTGGCTTAGAAAAAGCCGACCTAAGACCCGACAAGTGGCAGTCTTCTAGGCCAGGCATGGCCAAAAAGGGGTTCTGTTCACGCGTGAAACTGCCATCCTCGTCCTCCAAGCTCTCCTGCCAACCACTTGGAGACGTCTGTGTGTGTGATAAGGATGCTAAAGGGTCCAGATGGCTCTCGTGACGTGACCGGACCCTGTTAACAGGTGAACAGTGGCGCCCTACCACGGGGCCCTGCCTCAGAGGAGACTGAACATCTGCCGCGATGACATCTCGTAGCGTGATAATAGGAGAGCAAGGCGGCCCTACCTCGGGTCCCGTTTCTGCTGAGTATGGTCACCTACCTTGGCACCATCTCGTAGAGTGATTAAAGGAGAACAAGGCGGCCCTACCTCGGGTCCCCGTTTCTGCTGAGTATGGTCACCTACCTCGGCACCATCTCGTAGAGTGAATAAAGGAGAACTAGGTGGCCCTACCTCGGGTCCCCGTTTCTGTCGAGTACGGACACCTGCCTCGGCACCGTCCCCTGTCAAATTCACTGTCCCCTGGCTCTGACTTGGAACAGGCGTTGCATTTGAAGCCATAACCCTGGACAGGGCTTTCTCTACCATTGCTTGTATACGTTCCTCCATAGAAGCGGCTGTCTCCATTGGTTCCGGGGCTCTCCAGTTCAAACGTGGGTCTTCCCCATCCAAAGTAATTTCTGCTATGGGCTCATCTCTCTCAGTAGAAACTGTCATAGAAGCTACTGTTTCTGTTGACGTCGCCGTCGGCGGTAGCGTCGACGTCGCCGTCGGCAGTAGCGTCGACGTCGCTGACGTTGACCGGCAAGGGGGAGATGTCACAGGCACTGACCTGACACTGCTACCTTTCCTGGTAGGACTCCTACTCTTCCTAGTAGGGCTGCTCCTGTGATTGTCCCTGTTAACGTTCTTCTTTGCAGGGCTCCTACTTCTCTCTCCCTTTATTTCCCTATCATGAGGCATGATAACACCCTTGAATTCGCTATAATACTAATAACAAGTTGAAAGAGAATAACAAATTCAATCAACAAGTTGGATAAGTGGATAACAGTGAGATTTGCGAAAAAGTATAGTTGTGTGTGTCACCAGCGCGAGCTTAGAATTAACAAGGTATTTAGGCTGAGGCCTTTTCTTATACAACAAACGCGCCATCGTCATAGTAAGCCAGTTCTGAACACTTCTGAAAACTGACACCCCTGAGGGGGGGGGGGGAAGTGTTTTCTTCGGTTTTGCTTAGCGTTATACGGGCGCCTGTTTGTTGGAAATAATTTTTAGATAATTTTAAAAAAATCTTTAGGAACATATCTCGGTTTTGAGAGCTTAGTAGGCCTATCCATTAACGTAGTGTATTGCTTTGACAAAAAAACAATCTTCTGGTTAAAATTATGCGAGGGAATACCGATAAAACTCTACAGACTCTACATACACTTTGACTTCGTGTTTAAAAGGTACAAAACAACATGCCCCGTCTTCACCAACTCCCCCAAATGCGTTTTTTATATCAAAACTAGAGTGCAATCAACGCTTCAGATGATATCGTGTTCACGCACTTTTTGAGCGTCCATAGTGGAAAATACTCGGCGTATACAGAATCACGGGACGGAACGCCAAGAATCACGGAACGGAACGAAATATCAGAATCACGGAATGATTCTATCCAGATATGAGCATTCATATAAGCTGACGACAATATATAGTAAAAAATGTTATTGTTGTAGACTATTTTTACACTTTTGAAAATAAAATAATAAGCCTACTGTATAAATAATTAAAATGACAGCCTACCGAGAGCATTCAGCTAATGCACTGACAGTCACACCCACAGCAATAACAGATAGGCCTACGATACTAAATTATAAACCCCGTACATAAGTTAGTCTGTTTTTATTTCTTATAATATTTATTCGCACGGTCCTTTAATGGGTAAAACCAAAAATTGGCGTAATGTTACATAAAATTAGTGTTCCCAGGACTTAAATGATCCGCATTTTGATTTAAATAAAATAATAATAAAAATAAATGGTTCAACTTCACGTTTAAGCATTATTACTTAATAATGTTTAGATTATTTGTAAAAAAAATTGTATATATATGGTTTATAAGAGCTCTATGGCATGGAAACGTGGAAAATGGAATGTCCCCAGAGAAAATTCCACTATGTGAAACTTCACTGTAGGATACAAATACACAATATAATTCTGATAATTACATTTCATGGGGAAGCACTAAAAGACGCATGTCAACACACACCACCGCATACCAACGCATACCAGCATATACCAACGCATGCCACCCAATGCAACTATATTTTGGGTATCTATATGTTATCATCAGCTCAAATATTATTCCATAAAGCTAACTGCTAAATTGTATATCAATACAATCAGCCAAACGACTAAAATCCCCAGTTTGTATGTCCTTAACCGCATAGCCATAGGTACAGTTAGCGCTGGTAATCAGACTAATCATGAAAGTTGGGCGACGCCTTAAATATATGCAGACACAAGACATTGAGTTAATA
This sequence comes from Flabesymbios commensalis, assembly GCA_964017125.1. Lineage (NCBI taxonomy): Eukaryota > Metazoa > Annelida > Polychaeta > Terebellida > Flabelligeridae > Flabesymbios > Flabesymbios commensalis. The sequence continues at coordinate 74,376,940 of OZ024902.1, forward strand.
TTGGTCCACCGTCTTAGGCGTTGGACCAACGCAAAGCCAACATTGATTAAACGTCTTGTTTCTGCTGGGATATATGTATATGTTGTAGGCCTATATGATTTAGTGTATGTGGCCGGATATGCAAATATATTAATAACAATTAAACAGAACAAAACAAATAATAAAAAAAATACTGTTATTTTTTAAGTAAAAATGTATTATATACATATATGTTATGAACATTAGTCACACCAGTAGGCCTACTTGTCATAAATATCTTCGATTTATGACAAGTCGCACAGTGAATTAGACATATTCAATACAGAAGTGTATACACCAATTATATGTGCACCGAGTTAATATTTTTCTCAAGTTTTGAATTTTTGAAATAAGTTATAAATGTAGGAAATAAACTGCACATATGCTGTATAGACCGATTCGGACGAAACATTAGATGATGGTATGAGTTGCACATTGAATTAAACATATTCAATATAGTACACGACATAACTGCTGAATTAAGTTAATTTCATTGAATAATTAAATTATTAAGATTAACTCAAGTATTAAGATGAAATCAAGTACAAAATCAAGTACATGCGAAACAAAAACACTTCGCCATAAAAAGACACATTTCTGAATTCTAAATGAATAAGTTTGCGAATTTGATCTGCGATCATAATATAATATGTCATTATTTTCAGTAATGAGTAGGTTTCTTGGTGGTATTTATCACATGGCCGTACGACTAAGAAGTTAAGAATTTCCATCAGGATGGTTATCACATGGTAACACATATCTGTCTACTAACGTACTCCGTACATATTTATGTATATATATAATGTTACAAAATTGCTTAATTTCTAAATTTTCAGTTTTAATTTAGCCGTTAAAGGCATATATAGGGCCTATAAGTCAACAGTGTGACAGCGGGATGGTGGCCGAAACGCGTGAAAGAGTTTAAAGGGTTAACATTAATGCTAATTGTTTTGTGACGTAACCGCCGATTTGATTGTACTCGACACATTAACCCTAAAAGTGCTAAGATCCTGGCCGACATATAGCTATTATATGCAAACACAAGTAATATAACATTTAATGGTAAATATGGTAAATATGAATACAAAATATGATAATCAGCTGTTATAGCCGTAATATGCCATGTGGGTATAATTATTATATGCAATAATTCGATAACGAATCTTCATAAAGTACAGAGGTACAATGATTTAACATATTTAAGTGGCATCGAAACCAGGTACTTATCCACAATTTAAGCCGTTGACAACGAGCCAGTCGGCCATTGTTGGGTTCATGCTGGGCCAACGTCGTAGACGGTGGTCCAACCTTGAACCAAAAATGGCTAAACAATGGCTCAATGTCTTGTGCTTGCTTCATTGAGAATTAGATATGTCATCACTGCTATTGAGTGACAATCACACCTCCTCATCAATGAAGAAGATTAAGATATTACAGCATTATATATTACAGCATGAAAACGCAAATTCATATTTTTTTTAATTGTGACCATACAGACATGTAGGCCTAATAAATGTCACCAGAAAGCTTATTCAATTCTGAAAATAATGATATAAATTACATTATAATAGCATGCAAACGCGCAAAGTTCTTTATTTGAAAAGAAATGCAGGACGTAGCCTCATAGGCCGTATAATGACTTAACTTAATGCCGGCGACAAGGGTTTTATTTTTTATTATTCAAATAATAATACTATAAGGAGTTCAGTTATGTTATTATTATTATTTTTAAATAATTATTAATATATAGCTTTGTTGTATGTTAATTGAAATTTTATCTTGAATGTTGAACGTTTCATTCACATTTTCATATTTCCACTATTTTTCTACACAAGTAACAAGTATATACATGTGAGTGTATAAAGCCTTATATGGCCTGTTGCATGAAAAGTGGTCATTTTGGACGAGAGATGTGTAATATCATGTTTGAGTGTATAATTCATGATGTTGTACATGATTCTGATGATCTGAAATCATAATCCACCGTCACTTAATATGACGAGTACTTTTTACCATATTAACTAAGCTCATTTTTTGTCATTTTTTAAAAATACACCCCCTAAATTAGTAAAAATGGCATGTAATGAGTTAGCATCAGATTTTTTGCCACATTTACACAGCTTCATATTTTATTATGAACAACATTGAAATTATATTATTTATGTTTATTTCAAGAATAAAACATGCAGTTTATTTTGGTATGCAACATGAGTACTTTGTTTTGTTATTATGTTCACATAAGGCGAGAATGTTCCAAGTGTGCTGTGTAATGTTTTCCAATAATTTAGGGCATAACATAGCTTTTGGATCCTGGTCCTCAATAAATGTTTGATTTGAAACAAATAAAAAGTTGCGATAGACAGTAATTATACCTATAATTATGAAACAGGGCGATTTTTTCCCAAGAAACCACATCTACTTGAATCGTGCACTCCAATATCACAAATTTGAAAAATCAATAATTTTGGTCACATCCGTCCCCCCTGCCAACAATTGTTTTAAGAAGGATTTGAACTAAAATAAATATTATGGAAATAAATGTGCTATGTGAAAGAGTAATAATATAGTATGTGTCGGGAAAATGGCTTTTTTATATTGGATAAAAAAGAGATGAAAAGTGTCTGTCACATCAGTCCCCCCCTGTCACATCCGTCCCCTCATTACCCCAGATCACTTAAATGTGAACATGGCTAGACATTGTTCACTTAAACTAATCAATGATCAAAATTCGACTTAAAATTAATATCGATATATATAATTTTGATGAATATATGTCCACACATTTGCACTGTACTCCGTTACTATCATTGTAGCATGCCCCATCAAGTGAATAATCATGAACTAAAATTATATCAAGTGTAGTTTGACACACTCAAGGGCCTTATACGAGTTTTTCATCTTGAAAGAATTAAAATTGTTAAGGGACTAGTTATTTGAAGCAGGTATTACCAAAACGTTGGAATTTACTGCTCCGTTCCTAGCCTTGTGGGTCTAAAAACGAGTTTGGTTTTATGCTTGCATGCCTAGAACAGTTGCTATGGGGACTATTTCCACCCGTATGATACCTTTTTGAATTATTGCCCATATATTTTCATAAATCCCAAGAATACTTTCAATTTTACTACTCCGTTCCACTCTACTCCGCTACCGAGAAAAGGAGTGGAGTAGTGAATTGCCAAATTGTATGGGTTTTACAGTCATAATGATTGATGATATAGTCTCTTAAAACATGGCTCGTTGTCCCGATATAAATAGAGCACCCATTTATGATCGATGTTATGAAGAGAATTATACAGTTTATATTTATGTCAAGCCAAATATTTGGTAACGGAGATGAATATTTTTTGGCTTGGTAACGGAGTTGAAATAAGGAATTTTGTGTATCACGTTAACTATTCCTAAATTTTAACAGTTTTGAGATACGATTGTTTAGTATTATGCGTCAATAAGGATATCACGTTTAAAAGTGTGATGTCAAGCTAAACAAAGTAACATCATTTTTGAAATGGTTTGGATTTGGTAGCGGAGTAGTAAGTGAAATGTTGCAACTTTTTTAAATTTATGTTTTTAAAGCGATTTTTTTTTCTAGCGCAGGGCCCATTTTTTTTAAAAAAAGTGCATTCTTAAAGTTGGTAAGGCATTTTTAAGTAGAATTCGTCATGCAGTTGTTTTTACACAATTCGGATATGCTGCTTCCAAATCTGCGCCATGCACTGTTTCTGTCTTTTTCCTACTTAAAATTCAAAAACAAAATGGCCTCCAAAATTTTGTGAAAATGTCACAACTGCACATCACGGCTTGTCTCACAATGAACACAAAAACATCATTTCGGTGTCTAAAATAACATTTTTAAGGTCAGGGAATTCAGTTATGATGTTTCCGAAGGTCAAATAGCTATCATTATTATTGAACAGTGCCCGCTAGAGGGCAAAATACAAAATGGCCGCCACTGCAACGTAATATGCCTTAACTTTGGTACCAAATAACGTAGACATGTGTTTTTGGTGTCTACATTGGTTCTTGGTTTCTCACACCAAGGAAACCAATTCAGAGCCGCTATATTATCTATTATCAATATTTCACAAAGTCATGGGGAACAAAACAAATGTTGCGCCAGAAAAACAACACATTGTAGTCCAGTGTAATCATTTCTTTAAAAGCCATTTTTTCACATTCAGAAGCCGAGGGAAACCAACGTAAGAGGTATTTTGTAAGAATGTTTATATTACTGAAAAAAATATTTTATGTCTGTTGATCACCTCCCGGCACTAGATAACCTGTCGCTCACCATATATCCCATGTAGGCCTATTGGTTTGTAGCCTATGTGATATCCACCTGTATCGTGCCTTTTACTGTAGAGAATAAATCAATTAGGGTAATTTAAATTTAAATGCCTATTGGCCACGAGTGGCACCCTTGGGCCAAGCCCTATACCACTGTAGGTTTGTGCAAAACATGAAGTTGATCCATGAAGGTGGTCTACATAACCATGCCAATGATGACACGCATAACGGCATACATGTTCCGTTCTGTTAGTATTTAATCCACTTTATATATTGTGCTGGTCAAAACGTGCACAGCACATAAAAAATATGTTTCTTTATTGATTGACAATTTAGAATCATCTTCGGTTTTATATTTTTGGGCAGAAAAAAAGTAATGCGGTGATAACACAGTTTTCATGCAGATATAAATGAAAGACGAGATCCACACAACAATGTAATTTACACATACATGTATATCTACTCCTCTAACTTAAAACAAGTATGAGATAGATAATGTCACTGTGAATAACAATGATAACATACAGTTACAAAAAGTTGACTTAGATATTAAGTTTTGAGCTTCATGGTTGAGGACACCCGAAATCCAAACAGAGCAGTGAAGATGGAGCTATCCACAAATATCATTTGCTATGGTAATACTCATTTGCTGCTTGGGTAATGTTGAAAATATGGATTATGACCTTTTTTATTAATATATTATGAACATACACCATCTTTAGACGATGTTAGTAACTGTCCCCAACGCAATGCTATATTGTATCATAAACAAATCCCAGAGATTATTGGGTAGACTGTTGCAACAATATATGATGCAGAATATGTGTTAATTGGGGTAATATACATTGATAACGTTTGTAACACGATCAGGATGTTTTCACATAAAATACAGAAACTTTCTATGTATGTGGTATGTATGTGGTCGTGATATGGTGTATTGAATCAGTAGGTTCTGGTCATGCATAGTTCTAAGCTCTTACTCTCAAATAATATACAGTTGCCCAAATAGGTTCAGTTTTGCAGTTTTTTTATCGAAAAATATGCCCAAGCTGAATTTTTCAGGATACCTTCCAAATACCATTAGAAGCAACATAATAAAACTCCCCGTGATTCCCGCTGGAGCCTTTTCCATTATTCAAAATTTTGCAAAAAAGAACATTTTGATATAAACATCATGAAATTATGTTGATTACAAGCGGAGATACTAGGTCGTCGATTTATGCAAACATCCACTCGAACACCCCTAAAAATTATACCAAAGATATTTTCCACAGGTTTTGTCATCAATGATATGTATTTAAAGGCAGGAGAGAGTCTTTCAAAATCTGACTACCAGAAAAGTGTCAAATCCAAGACGGCCGCCAATGACTCTAGAAGAAGGAAATTGCTATGACTAATTAGTGTATACCTACTGTTTAAGTGTCAATGTCAGTGCAGGCACTGATGTTGGCCGTGGTAGCCTTAAACAACCGGCAATATAGTTAGTTACCTTCAGCTATTGTTACTCTGGGGACTATCCGACCAGAGTCTCTAGATGTATATGGACATGCCTGGGGTAAATCCCCCAGACATCCCCAGAACCCCTATGTTATCGGGCGAGTGAATGAAAACGATCTCCAGGGGCGGATCCAGAAAATAATTTGACAGGGTTCCAATTTACAATTTACTATATATATATAGGCCTATATATATTATATTTATTAAAATCTTATATTATTTGTGAGGGTAATACCTAGACACAAGGGGTGGTGTGAATGTTATGTAATGGTCAAGGCGCCAGCATCCGTGTGATCCATTGTTTACGTAGCAATTAGGCCTTTAGACGTGACAATTAAAGGCTCAGTGCTGCCGACCCCACCACACCTTATAGCGCCAACGACTAGGCTTATCAATCATTTTGAATTAATTGTTTCCAAAATTAAAATTAGCGAAAGGGATCGCACTTTCGTTTTGGAACGCGGTCAGTTTAAACATTAAAAGCTGACAGGGTTCCAAAGCTAAAAAATGCCGTCTTTAGGTCTGAAACCCTGTACTCTGATCGATTTAAAAATGCTGACAGGGTTCTGGAACCCTGTCGACCCGGTCTAAATCCGCCCCTGATCTCAACAACCGACCGTGCCTATCACCCGAAACTCACATCATAATCTGTACATCATTTATCTCATCAATGGTCTACAGTGTACTGTTTTTTATCGCATTACAGTGTCATATAAATGACCATTAGTGCCACAACGTGACGTGAAGCAATAATTTACTGGGAATTATACCATAAAAAACAGTGACATTCAAGGAATACATGGTAATGTTATTGCCTAAATGCGATGGAGGGGAAACAAAAGGGGATGAGTAAGTGTTAAAGGATGACGGATAGGAGTTAAATGGCGATTGGAATGTGTTGATGGGCGATTGGCGGCATCTGATGGCGTTAAAGGGTAACGGAAAAACGACAAAAACCGCGGGGAGCGTTGAAGAACACTTTATTCAGTCAAAAATAGCTAAATAACCTTATGCTCATAATTATGAAAATAAAATGAAATGAATGGGGTTTTAGACTTAGGCCACCTTTGTGCACATACAGGCTAAACTTGGCCAGGATAACCTCCTGAGGATGGCATGATGAATGAGATGACACAAGAAACTACAAGAAATGCCGTTAAACCCTCATCAAAGATATGGATTACACTTGTTTCTATTTTTATTTTTGTAAAATGTTTTTGGAATAAGACTTTGGATAAAACTACTACCATAAAAGGATTTTCTACTCAAAATTAAATTGAAATCAGGTATTACATTGTGTTATTTTAATTTGTTAGAATCATCTTTTCGCTCATTTGACCTTAAAATTGACATTTTGACTTTGAAGATGAAGTTGAAGCGATCACTAAAATATTACAAGAAATGGATCTTTCAGTAAGTTAGATTAGGTCGGTTACCTCTTTTTACACGAAAAATAGGTATTATGCTTACTTTTACTTGACCTTAAAATTGACGTTTTGACATTAAAGACCTTTGATCTTCAATTTTTTTTATACATTTTGACCTTGGAATTTACTTTTTGATGTCGAAGAAGTCCTTGTATCACCAAAATAATAACATAAGTGGATTACCCAGTAAAACCACCACAAAACGAGGTATTACATATGATATTTTTTATATTTGTATTTGTTTAAAATATTATTTACAGGAATTTGACTTTAAATTTACCTCTTTTACCTTAAAGGTCACCTTGAATCACAAACATAATACCATAAAAGGATTTACCAGTCAAAATCCCATGAAAATGAGGTATTACACAATTTCTTAACTTTATTTGGTAAAAATCATATTTTTTATTATTTGACCTTTAGATAGACCCTTTTACATCGAAGATGACCTTGAACCATAAAAATAATATAAGAAATGGATTTTCCAATAAAAATTAGACGAAAAAGAGGTATCACATTTGTTCCTACCTTTATTTGTTGACAAATCATATTTTACCTTGGCCATAATCTTGGATTTTGCAATACCTCCCCCCCCCCCTCCCCTAGCCTTACAGCCATTTAAAGACTTTTGACACTGCCTAAATGTTATTGTATCCAATGAGTTACTTAAATCTTAAAAACATGGAATAAAAACAAGAATCATTGTTTAATTGTGAAATTTTAGGCAATTTAGGGTGGTTTTACAGATTTTCACGGACGCTCGCGGCCATCTCGAATTTTAAATCCATTTTTAGGGGTCAGATTTTGATTGACTGTCATTCATTATATCTTCAGTAGAATAGAAAACCGTTATAAACCTTTTGTCATATTTTTTGGGGGGTAATGTGGTATATCGACCCGTCTATATAGTTGTGTTAACATTTTGGCAGCCATATTGAACGCCATCTTGAATATTGGAAAAGGCTCCAACGGGAATCACGGGGAGTTTTAGTATGTTATTTCTAATGGTATTTGGAATGTTTCCTGAAAAATTCAGCTTGGGCATATTTTTTCCCCTTCAAAACCTAATACTATTCGCCTATTATGTGCAGTGCACGTTTTGACCAGCACAATATATATACCCGCCGTCAGATTAACTTGTATCGCATGTTTTTCGTCGATTTCTCAGTCAATTCTTAATCGAGTTTCATGAAATTTTGTATGGACTATTTGCGAGTCACTCGGCGACTACCGGGAAATTTTAATCGGAAAATATTGTATAGTTTTGGGTTTATAGAGGGACGTCGTAATTTCAAATTCACTACATGTCAAATGGTCTAACTTTTGAATTACATAATAATCGGCGAAAAACATGCGATACAAGTTAATCTGACGGCGGCTATAAAGTGGATTATACTAACGGAACGGAACATTTATCCGTGTCATCATTGTCATGGCTATGCAGACGAAATTGATGGATCAACTTCGTGTTTTGCTCAAACCTAGTACAGAGATTGGCCCAAGGGTGCCACCCGAGGCCAATGGGCATTTAAATTACCTTAATTGATGTACATATTCTATACTGTAAGAGCACGATACAAGTGGATATCACAAAGACCACAAACCAATAGGCCTAGAGCGAATATATGGTGAGCGACAGGTTATCTAGTGCCGGGCAGGGATCAACAATCATAAAACTATTTTGTCAGTAATCTAAACATTCTTACAAAATGCCTCTTACATTGGTTTCCCTCGACTTCTGAATGTGAAAAAAATGGCTTTAAATAAATTATTACACTGGACTACAATGTGTCGTTTTTTCTGACGCAACATCTGTTTTGTTCCCCATAACTTTGTGAAATATTAAAAATAGATGTTATCGCGGCTCTGAATCTCCCAAGTATGAGAAACCTATATGTAGACACCAAAAACACATTTCTACGCTATTTGGAAGAAAAGTTAAGGCACATTACGTTGCAGTGGCGGCCATTTTAAATTTTGCCCTCTAGCGGCCACTGTTTAATACTAATGGTAGCTATATGACCTTCAGAAACATCATAACTCAATTCCCTGACCCAAAAATGTTATTTTAGACACCATAATTGTGTTCATTGTGAGCCAAGCTGTGATGTACAGTTGTGCCATTTTCATAAATTTTAGCGGCCATTTTGTTTTCGAATTTTAAGTAGGAAAAAGACAAAATAAAGCTTGGCATGGGGTAGATTTAGAATCAGCGTACCCAAATTGTGTAAGAACAACTGCATGCCAAATTCTACTAAAAAATGCCTTAACATGTCAGAAATCCCAATAATGGGACCGACTATGACTTTTTTATGCTCTATTGGGATCAGTGCACCAAACCCATCAAGTGGTTTTCCTCCTCTTTGATGGTCACCTCACTGCCATTTTTTAAGCTACAAAATTACCCCATTTTTTTGTTTTACCCACATAAACATTGTATTATTGTATTTTTTGTATGAAAGTAATAAACCGAGTATTGAAATGAAATGAATCGGGCTTTAGGCCACCTTTGTGCACATATAGGCTAAACTGGGCCAGGAGAACCTCCTGAGGATGGTGAGATGAATGAGATGACACTGTCCTCCAGACACAGAATTCGAAATTCGAGCCCTGGCGGTCTGAGGCCGAGCACGCTACCTCTCGGTCACGGAGGCTCCCCACAATACTGAGTTTCACACGTGGATGGGGAAGAAACATTTTTGTTTCTCTCAAACCGCCGAGACCAGGAACCGAACCCCGAACTCTAGCGCGAAAGGCAGCGTGCTTACCACTACCCTAGGGCCCTCGCCCAAACGGAGTATTGAACAAACAATTAACATTTTTTGTTTATGCTATTGTTGTACGTTATAATAGTTGTGCATATTTAAAATTAAAAAAAAACCTCTGTATATACATAGGTCTAATATGAAAGCCTACGCAACGGAAGGAAATATCAGAATCACGGAACGGTAATGTAATGTTAGTCAATTGTAGGTAAATTAATTTTGCAATAGTTAAAAAAAAAGTCAAATTAAAACTTCTAAATTCCTAAATAAACGTGTGCTCAGTGCTTAGAATGTTGTCACATTTAAACGGGAGCAGATCAGGTATCAGATCAGGTGATATTATAACTGTGATAACTTTTATATAGCGTGTTAGTGGCGGGGTATGCGTGGAGCATATTATACAAGCAGGATTACAACGTCAGGCGCTGCTGTTTGTTTGGTCAAAGTGAATAGATTTTATAATACAAATAAAGTAGTTTCATTCCATTGTCTACAATCCAGTAAATAGCCTGAATTTGCATAAAAACTTTTTTTTATATATATAAGGCCCGACATAATCTAAAGATTTATTATATCGCACAATCATTATTGTGTTTTTTATATGATACATTGGATTTGTTTATTGGTGGTTGTCAAACGTAATTCTGTGATTCTGATATTTTGTTCCGTTCCGTGATTCTCGGAGTTCCGTTCCGTTCCGTGATTCAGTATACGCTAAAACACTCTTTTCTGGCTCTATGCCTAAATAATATACATAAGTCAAGACAATGTTAAAAATAAATATAATTTATAATAATTGTTTTCAGAAAATCTCTGCTCCGCTATCAAGCTCACAAGTTTTTCGATTATTATTGGTTGAATTTAAAACGAGGGAATTTGTACACACCTGGTCGTAGAGGTCATCAGACATTTGAGGCTTGGGTGCTGTTGTCCAGTGAGCTCCACGCTCAAAGTACCACTTAATCAGTCGTCTGTAGGCTCGATACTCAAAAAATCGAGATCGCCAGGCCATTGGTGCCTCAATGATCTCGTCTCCCACCACCATCAGTATGTCTCGCGGCATGGAAGCATAAAGTCCTGGGTAATAAAATGTACTGTCAAATATTTATATAGGCCTACTTTAACTCAACAATAATTTATCACATCAAAAATACCAAATGAAATTTAGTAATATACAGGTGCAGATTTCACATGAAATAAACATTTAAAAAAAGAGATCCAGTTTTTTAGGAGCCTGCCACGGGGTAATACCACATTTAAATGTTAACCTCTCTGAAATTATTACTTCATTTACTGGCTGGTATTTATGATCCAGCTAACACGATACAGTATAACTAGTAATAATTGATAGGTTTAAAATGAATAAACTTTATTATTTAAAGACTGGCCAGGTAATGAAGTTGTATTTGGTTTGGTGAATATATTTATTGATGAACAATTTTTAAATTGTCTATTCATTTGATTCCAGTTAACATAATGTTGCCAATATTACCAGAACGACACGCATATAGTCCTGGGGCTGATTCTGAACTTTTTTTATTTTGCTGCACTCCTGAAAGAACATAGGTTTTATGGTATGTTCTGTTTCTTCGGCCCACCAGCTTTTATTAAAAAAAAACATTACCCCTTTTAACAAGAGGCCTGAAATCTTATATCATCCCGCGCCGTAAATCAGGTTACAGTTTTTACGGTCACAGATATTTTAAAAATCGACTTGTGGTGGCTATTTTAGTAAAATCACCTTCACATTTCCAGATGGTGGGTAATGTGATTGTAAAATGTGACTTATTTCTGACCAATTTTTTTGCGCCAACAAAAGTTATAAAGCTCATCCATGGCAGGCATTTTAAATTTCCGTAAAATCTTGAAAAATTTAGCTGCACATCTCCTTATCGTGGGAAATGTGATAGTAAAATTCAAATAAGTTACGACTTAAGGTTTTTGAGTTTTTGCGCCCACCTAGAATTTGAAGTTGATCCTTGGCGGCCAAGTTTTTGTGCCAACAAAATTTTTTGGAGTTGAGCGGCCATTTTGAATTTTGGCACATCTTTAAAAATCACTCGCACATCCCCATGTTGCTAGGAATGTGATGTTAAAATTAAAAAAAAATTGACCAAGCTAATTATTTTAGTTTTTGCGCCCACTAAAAAAGTTTGTATTATTATAATCACACCAAAAACTAATCAGCACACGTCCAGTACTATAGCTGACTCATTAGACCTATATAATATTTGAATGATCATTACCGGTTGATTGAAAATCCGGAGTTGAGTACATTTGAGAAAAATCGATGGGGTCAGGTTGACGAACTGTTACTCCTTCTTGTCTCAACACGTTACACATCTCGGCAATCTCTTCTTGCGCTTTCTGTAAATGCCTTATAGGGAAGGAACACCCACCGTGTTTCTGGAAAAACTCCCAGTATCGCTCGTTCGTATTTGCCTAAGTAAAACAAAGTTGCAAATTTTTTTCAATTCACGCAATTTTGTAAACCCATCAATTACTTTAGAAGGGGCCACCTTTTGGTCTCAATTGTGTCATTATAACGATATTAAAAATGTAGGCCTATTTAAGTCATTTTTGTGCACATGTATACAGGCTAAGCTGGGCCCAGTGAATAATTTGCCTGGTATATCGTAGCAGTTTGTTGCACAAATCGGGGCAGATGCTACACAATAATATGTTAGTGTATCAGTTTTTGGCTTGGATTATAGTCTGTAACCCCACTGCATATCCCCAAATAACTTATTATTTTAAATTTCCTGGGGGGGGGGGGGACGGGCTGGCACGCCCAGGGAAAAAAATGTTCAGTATCGCATAGCAAAATGCTATGCCATGATTCTGCCCATTTGCTAATCAAATTTGTAATTGATTAACAAAATATTTATACATCAAAGATATAAGGATGGCTAGCAAGCCGCAACTTCGAGGAAAAATTGCTAATCAATGATTTTCAAACAAATTTCTCCCTGAAGCCCCCCCCCCCCCCCAGACCCTCCTATTACCGAATGGACGTCCCGCCCCCCCCCCCCCTCATTTGCTTTAGTCTGGATACGTTCCTGTAATCGATTGAGCAAATAATTGATGCGTCCTTGTTTGCTTAGTGATTACTACCTCAGCTTTAAGGAAAATGATTGTTCTTGCTCGCAACGGCTCAGATTACTTGATATATGGAGTGATTAAACTGTAGTAGCTCTCCTAAATTCCTTGCTAACTAGAAGGGCGGCACTGAGAGATCTGAGGAGAATGAAAAACTCTCCTCAAGTCAACTCGCCTTTGATATAATACGAAGGACAACTATTATTTTTAAAAATCACACTATTTATTAATGAAACATTTACTTTTTATTGAAATGTAGCTCTGTCTTTATAGGTGAAGTTTACAATTTGATAAAATTACTCATTTACAAGTATATTCATAATGGAAGACATCCTTTCTAAATTGTTGTCAATTGTTACACTTCAATTATTTGTGAAGGAAAACAATAAACATCACGATAAATTCAAGGTAATGCAGGTTTCCCCATTAACATCAGCATTAAAAGTCATAATCACAGTCTGTATATAATGGGATGTTGAAACCTGATTCATTCACCTTGACCTCTACAGTGAAAGGCGGAACAGTAGCGCCATCTACGTTGCCTACAATCACTTCTTCCAGAGGATCCCATTCGTTCCAAGCCCACACGGGACTGTCTGCAGCTTGTCGTTCTGGCCCACGATCGGCTGTAATATAAAATCAAGACCAAATTAATTAAACCGAATAAACCTTTTTTAAGAAGCTCAGTTAGTCACAGTGACCAACCACTGCTGTCTTTATGCCGTTACCTGGTTACTTATCCACAAAATTATCAGTATCTGTGTGAAAATAACATAATGTAAGATTACCATGTAGAACATAAAGTAAAATTACCATAGAACCTAACATAAACTAAAAATGTGCTTCTGCAATTTTGGCGAAAACGAAAGCAATTCTTCGCCAGCATTATTTGTAAAGCAGGTGATAATGCTAAAATACAATTCGATTTCAGCCGCAATAGCCGCAATAGCCTCGTTTTCGGTTGCACACGAAAACGGACAATGCAAATAGACTCGCAGAATCCGAAAACCTATAATATATATACCAGGTTTCAAGGGAATTCTGAAAAAAAAAATTAAGACGGGTGGCGGCCATTTTGATTGTCGCTGGAAATCTAATCAGGTCATCTCCATATTCATGGGCAGCTTTACGTAAAAAAATGGAGTGATCCGATATTTATTTTTCAAGTTATTGCGTGAAATTTTCTTTTATCTTTGACCTTGACCTTTAACCTATGACCTTGAATAAAAAAAAAATGCTAGAGGGGTTGAATGAATTTAACCTGTTGCATTAGCCAAAATTGGTAAATTAGCAAAAAGGCTGCGTGCAGCGGCGGCACACGAAGGGGACGACAATATCTCTTCGGGCCTAACGGGCTGAGGGGTAAAAACGAGATAAGAGTTAACTACTATCAAAAGATAACTATTAAAACAAGTTTAGTTACGCCATGCCCTAGGTTTTTTTTGTTTGCTCACACTATTTGCTGCATACAGACAAATATATTTGAGGTGAGCATGGTTAGAATAAACATTTACAGACAAGCTGATGCTGGAGCGTATCCTGGATTAGATGCTAGTGAGCGATGTATGTCTAGTGCCGATGTATATATGCCCGGAAATAGCCAGATGACGGGCATAAACGTCGAACTGACTGTTAAGGTAAATTTCTTTTACATTGTTTTATAATATTAGATGTTTGAAAAAAGGCCATCACAAATCGGTATACCATCAGAGCCAAATAACTGGTTGATTTATTGAAAATTGTAGCACAAACTAGCGACTCAATCCAATTTTTAACTCGCCGGGTAGCTTTGCATGGAGACATTGGCCAAGTTTAGAGCAAACAAATAAAAACACACTTACACGGGCACACGGACAAACATACAGTAGGGCATGTAGTCATGGCGATGACAATTTAGTCTTATTAGCAAATTAGACTGAGGGTTAAAAACGAGTGGACTATAGATGACTGTGACTAGATTAGCATTTCAGGTGCATTACAATTCCGACGTGCGTACCGTGATTCTTGCTACTGTTTAGAGAATCGGACGCCTCAGCCGGCATCACCTCCACCTTGACACGAGTGGTTTGAAGACGACGACCGGACAACGAAGGCACCAGGTTGTTGCTTCCTGTTTTGTAGCATCGTGTCTGACTGCAAATCTGCCATCTCGTTATGCAGGCCTGATGTTTCCAATAATTGTTGCGGAAAAGAGTGGTTGGTGATGATTTCTGAAACAAAGACAAGAATGGTACGTAACGTTGACTTCAGGTCGAAACAATTACATGTGATCATGAGTATTTTCTCCAATTATTTTTGTCTAAAAATGTTGTTCGTAATTTTACCGCCGGTGTCACATATATTCGGGTTTTCAATTTTTATTAGCACATTAAGTTCCACCTTTTATACATGTTAAAGATAAAATGTGACATCAATCAGCACGATTTAAAAACAGTTGACCTCCATTCTGTCAAATCTGAATAATTTTCACTCACTTGAAGTTGTGGATCGCGTCAGCGAGACACAACTTCAACTGGGTGAAAATTCAGATTGGATAATTTGGCGGTTAAAGGGTTAAAAAAACATTGCCATGCTCCCAGTCAACACTTTAATTGCAAAGGGAGGTATAGGCCCCTTGGACACTCTGGCACTATGAAAATACTACGTTTTGTCCATGTGCATAGGTACATGTATCATTCAGGCTTCCCACTTAAAACTGAAAATAAAATTATATAATTTTTCCATGATACCAGGAAATAAAAGAAGGCGACCTCCAACCTCAATTCCGTTTCGGCTGCACATGTAATATGTCCAAAATATTATACCTTGACAACTCATCCCATATATGATGTATACCAGTACATATATATTAAATATATATAGACAATTTTGTGGTCTTCGGGTATCGGAATAGCGTCAGTTGTGTCAAAATTGTGGCCATTGGTTTGAATCACTGCCACTACTTGAAAATTAAATATTTCTGGTTATTTGATATGTCCCGTAAGTTTACTCTTGTCTCAGATAGACGTGCGTGTGCAAATCTCGTAAATTCTCCAGATTATGTTTATATGAACGGTGATACGTTAGGACGGGACAATGATATATTTGCATGTCTATGTTACGTCATACTTAGGTCACCGTCGCAGTCTTTAAAACTCATCATTTATTACTAGACTGTAACTGCAAGCAATATTAGAATACTGGATGTGGTTTGTCTACTTCAAATAAAACAATTTTTATTAAATTTGTTGTGGGACCTACATAGTCAGTTTTTATCAATTTAACACAACATTCTTATGTCATAGGGCAAATAATACTAACATGTGTCCAATTGTGTATTATGTTAGCAATGCCAAATAGTGTTTAAATGCTCAAGATCGGCGCAATTTTATATCAACGGAATTCTGTTTCCTGGCAAAACAATTATAGTTTATCAAAATTCAACAAGTTGTCTATGAGATTAAAATATCAAAAATGGGAAACTGGCCATTGTAAAATTTTCACACCCAGGTTGACTTTTTCATGGAAATGCCCATCTATCCTGAAAATTCCGTAAAAAACTATAAGTTGTTAGAGTTGTTCAGAAACAAACACGAAAGCAGCCCACCGTTATCGCCAGTCGGCCATTGTAAATTTGATATTTATAAGCAAACTTTTTTAAGGTTTATTTTATATTACTCACTGCTTTAGCTATTATAAATGCAAGATTTCTGAGATTTATATAATGAGAAAAAACAATTAAAAATGACAGCCAGTTAGCCATTTTAAATTTTATTTCTGAGAAATGTGTCATGGTTTATCCTTGTGTGAGTCCTCACATTTTGTTCTATATGTATGGTCCAGCTATTTTGCTTTATGATTTTGAGTTACGTAAACATCACAAAATTACTCAAATTTAAAATGGCCGCTACACGGCCATTTTAAAATAGTTTGCTTACAAAAGTTAATCAGGTCATTGGCTGACATTCCTGTGCATATTTGCCAAATAAAAAGATCTGCTGGAATTTTTTTCCTGAAACGCGCTAACGAGTATTTCTTTGTTAGTGGCCCTAGTAATTAAAGGGTTGATTATGTGGGAACCATAAATCCCCGGTGGTATGTGATGGCTATGTGAAGTATAAGGAAGATGTGATAGCTATGTGAAGTATGAGGAAGCAGAAGTTGATAGATGACATCTATCATGCAAGATTCCCACTCCCAGATAATGATGAAAATAATATAAAGTGGCTTACTGGCGGCCATTTTGGATTTTGTGCAAAATTAATAATGGGTTATCCTTGTATGAGACCTTACATTTTTTTTATTTTCATGCTCCAGCTATTTTGCATTTTTTAGTTACGTAAATATCACTAAATTACTCAATTTCAAATGGCCACTAAACAGCCATTTTGAAATCGTTTTGAAATTGTTCCCAAAAGTTAATCAGGTCATTGGCTGACATAGTTAGGCATATTTGCCGAATTAAAAGAAGATCTGAGAGAAACTATTTCTTAAAATGTGCTAACGAGCATTTTCTCATTAGTTATAGTAATTAAAGTGTTAATGATATGGGGATCAAATGATAGGCGGATATATATGCAAATAAATTGATATAGTAAAATATACAATTCTACGAATCAAAGAAACAGAGGCCTACTGATATAGTTACATCTGGTGCGGTTTTTAGCATGCACCTAACTGAAAATAGTAGTACACTTTTGTAATTGTGTGTCACATATTTTACACATGGAGCGCATTTTTCATTTAATAAATATTATTTTTTAGCGCCTAATCTAAAATAATGATATTGCAGCAGTTTTATTTTTGTAATAGTTTAATTGTTGATGCAGGCAAGTTTTGTATCGTTTTATATTTTTTTGGAATGTATGGTGCTGGATGAAACGATCCGATACTGTATTTTGTGTCATTTAATGTAACAATCAATTTAATGCATTGACGAAGAATAAAAAAATATTATAGAAATAATCCAGCTATGAAAAAAATAATCAAATAATTTCACTTAGTTATTTATTTACTGGGTCATTCACAAACGAATAAATTTAACTAAAAACACAGTTCAATATTGCACTGATCAATATGTTTATAAATTAATACGAATTTTAAATATTTTATGAGGCAATGTTTCTGTTACAATATTTTATTAAGCAATTATTTTAATAATCCATTAATGTTGCTAAAATAATATCTTAGCAATCTCAAAGTAAAGGTGCTTACAATTTCTCTAACGGGAACGGTGTTAACATCACTTTTTATTATTTAGCTTCGCACCTTTGCCATTGCATAACAAGCAGGATGTTACCTTGTCGCCCCCTGCTTAACCTTTAGTGCACCACATGCCATTTTTTAAATTTCCGAAAACAAATTTCGATTCCAGTTTGAACAGGTGACAATACAATACAATTTATGCATTTGGGGAAAATAATGAGTCCGGTTTTCATCGTAGACAGGCTCCGATTTGGAAAGGGTTAATCAGTATTGTTTTGAGTGTAATTAATTCGGGACCAAATAATCATTACGGTTTAGATAGGATTCCGGTTATCCGGTATGTACATGTTGCACTCTATACGTTATAATTATCCCAACAAACCGAACAGAACACAATCTATGATGTAATAAGATCAGAATTAAGTAGGTCAAATCTCAGATGGCCAGATAATAACTTTTGCAGGAAATCTCGTTTTACTTTCAAACTTAGTATTATAGATGTAGTCTATGCCTGTACAGTAGTCTATAGCTTATTAACCTAAAACAAAAACTGGACAACATCACCATGAGGTCATATTCAAGATGGCTTCCATTGTCTTCAATTGTGGCTCTTAAGTGTAACACAACTTTTCTGAACTTTTTTCTAATATACTTAAATGCAGGCCTGTGTTAATGGCATATAGGTTTGCTTTGATATCAACGCTAAAAATGATTCTAATTTGAAGATACATTAATGTATTATGTGGCATTATAATGTCCTAATGCAGTATTGATGTGAACAGGACAGCCTCATAACTCCGACAATCAATGCTCCGACAATGATCTTGAAATCATTTTTTTGCTGATAAATGATTTGTGAGAAATAACAGTGCTCATTTTGCGGTTTCACTTCAGATCTACTCCCGTAATTTTAAACTTCAGTTCACACCCATTTCAATTTAATTAGGATTGTACACTTCGTGAATTCGTTACATAATCGCGAGTTAAACACATTCTGTTCAATTTCAACTTACACTGCGCGAATGCATTACCATTATGTCTCATTGCCCATAAAGGCGGAACAACCTCTGACGTAATCACATGAAAATGGAAGTGTATACCCTTGTTGTAGTTTAAATTTAAAAAAAAACAGATGAGACATGAAAGAAATTAAGAACAGTTTAGGTCAGATAATCTCCGAGCTGATAGCGACTGTGCTTGCATGGTCACATGGCTCGGAGCTACCTGTTTCGCGGATGCCACAATAATTGTACTTGATATAATGTTTGATTTATTTTTCAAATACCATTTGATTTTTAACATTGTCTTAATGCATACTTCAGTTACTGTAGCATAATTATGCACTTATATATTTTAGGTCTCTACGCTTTCCAGAGTGTCTTTTTTGCTACTAATATCTAATTAGCATGTTATACATAACATAATCTCTCGTTTTGGTGCAGGAAACAATATGATAGACCCCTAGTGTTTATTACGGCAATGCCACTTAACATGATTTTAGTTATGAATGTCATACATTACCATGTATATTGTCAAATGATTTTTTAACAAGTTAACAATCTAGATACATGTACATATCTCTCTCATTTCTCTGACAAATAAGTCTGTAATGACTTATTTTTTGTCCATAAAATATGTGTCTGTCTGTCTGTCTGTCTGTGTAATCTTTTGCAGAATACGAAGAGCACTTTTTTAACAAAATTGCTTACAAGGATTCTCTGATCATATAACCAAATAACAGCGTTACTTAAAGGGACCCCTTGGGATGAGACATGTTCGATGTTGTCAATTTTGAAAATTTAACTTATATGAAGCTATATAGCCTACTAATCTTAAATGAAAATACGAAAAAGTCAAAAAACAATTTTAAAGCACCGAAAAAAGAGTGAAATAGCTATATTTCCAAGTCGTATATTGCCATGTAAACAAAACAAGTCAGCAATATACAGGACTTTACACCACATATTCCCACGTCTTGGACGGGGAGATCAAGGCAATCGCCGCTAATTGGCCGCTAATTGGTGTCTTTTAGTCAGGACAGGGGGGTATACACGGCAACACTGATTGTCTGCCCAACGCTGGGCCGACGGCATCAACAAATTTAATTTTATTTTCTAGACCCTTTAAACTCTAGGGGTATGATATTTAATATGTTCTATTGATATACCTTCAATTTTTGTCTAGCTAGAACCATTCGATTTGACTCCTTGAACGATCATTATTTGTGCACATAAATCAATGTATGTTAAGTCATCTATTCTGCTGGTGCAGCCCACTCTGCTCAAGAATAACATTAAAATAAGTTTGCATGGTGGTACGTACAACCCAAATTGTTAATCCACATGAGGTTTCTCGGAACTAAGGGTGAGGGTGTCAAAAAACTCTACCTCCTTCATGCGCGTCGTCGCTAGTTTGAAAAGAGGTACAATATTCCCTGGTAGCTCTATAAATCGTGCACCGGCCTGAAGAAAATAGAAGAACAAGCGGACATGTACATGTGCATAGCCTAGCGTTAATTAATATAAAAAGATAAGCCAAAATATGGTTATTAATTTAACCGTGCACACATATGTAGGCCTATCCAAATGCATCAGAAACGGGACAATAATATGTCAATCATTTGTTTTCTTAGAAATATCTCAACAATACAAAAAAATGCCATATCCTGATTATATCGCCATATGCATGAAATACTGTCATTATGGTGCGATGTATGGATATCAAAATACATACTTGTAATTTTAGATTTTTACATTGCGCTGTCATATCGAAATACCGTAGTAATAAAATCGTGTTTTGGGATTATAGTTCCATATTTTGAAAATATGCTCCAAAACCCTAACCTTTTGATGACATGTGAATATTGAAATGTGATTAAAATGACATATATATACCGACATTATATTGTCATATACTGGACATGGGTAATATGCCATGTATCTTAGATAGAATATCGCTCGGAGCCGAGTACAGCCAAATAGGCTATCCAGGACATCTCTATATTGTTATATCATGACATTTCCTGTTCAATGCAGTGATTTTAAAATAATGTAGCTATATCCTGTCTTGCAAAAACATATGCTGACATGAAAATATCACACCCTGAGATTAAAATGAATCATAAAAAACTTTCATGCAATAAACTGTCATTATCTCAACACCTATCTGCACTAAGATGTCATATCCTGACAATGAAGTTCATCTTGACAATATGATGTTATATATTGATAATTCTGACTTATTGTGTAATATCCGCTCATGTAATGCTTTAATTATTGTAAAATTAGAATATACTGTACTGGCATTACCAGATCCTGACATTATACTATACAAATTATCACAAACTTAAATATTTCTAGATCTATAATTAACTATCATAACATTCCATTATCAAATTTTAAAAATACATGTACAATGCAATATATCAAAATGCTATTCCAGCATATCGATGCCATTTTCGAAGTTTTATTCCCAATTATTTTATATTATACTGTCATGTCCCTATATAATGTAATTGCACATTTTGACATTATAATGTATTATGCCGACAGAATATGTTATTCCTGGTATAATAATGCAATATACTGACACTATATTGTCATATCTGAGCACTATGGCGATATAACTTGTCATTATAGGGCTTTTTTTATTCTAGCCCTAATATACCATATTCCAAAACTGTAATGCTAAATCCTGACATACCAATCCATTTGGCATTTTTCAGAATATTCTCATGTCATAGCAGTATCATCCCATAATGCTGTCATCACAATATCACCTTTTGGAAATATGCAACTATATCCTGACATTATATTGTTATATTCCGCAATTAGTATGCATTATATTCAACGATAATATTATATTCTGTCAATTTAATGCCATTACCCAACATTGTAGCACAAAATATTGTTGGTAAAATGACATATTGCTCTCACTTAAAGATAGGTAGTAGTAAATTATTGCTTGGTCATTTAAGTGGCATTGTAATACGATAAAAAAATCTTAGTCAATTGAAGAGAAGAATGATGTACAGAGGATGATGTGAGGGTAGGATAAAAGGGCATGGTAGGTTTCGCTATGCAATTTATTGCTGAAACTTCGTGGCATTTTGCACAGCTCCGCTATCCTGAGATCAGATAGTCCCCAGAGAAACAATACCTAAGGGTTGTTAACTCCATTCATCCCACGTAAGATACATAATGTATAACACTATATTGATAGTTGTTTCAGTGCCTGCACTGCTGACAGCGCCTGCACTGATACGGATGCTGCATTAGCACCGATGTCGAACGGAGGAACCAGGGTACGCCACTGGCAATTCGCCCAAAGATCATGGTCAGACAAGTGGAGGCATGCTGTAAAGCATGCGACAGACAAAACAGATCCCTGTGACCCTCACTGGATGGGGGTGAAAAGTACTACTATTAGCAACCACCCCAGTACCCCACTTTAGCATAGGGTATCATGTCCTAAAAAAACAGTCCATATTCTCACATTAAAACATCATACCCATAAAATTTCAAATGTCTTTAGTTATTTTTTTTCTCAATTTTCTTCTTAATGATAATGTAACCCATTGATCCTAAATCACGACTATTATTAATGTTTTCATTTTTTATCAACGCACATTATGTAAAAATTATATGAAAAAACTAATGTTGAGTTTTGATATAGCGGGACATAACTTCAAGTGGGTACAAATTTCCATCCGACTTGGCGCTTAAAGGGTTAATTTATATTTATTTATATAAATGTATACATAAACATAATAAATGTGATTTTATCAATACATAATTATGAGCTCATGCATAAACATGTAATTTGCAATATTACCATTTTCAAATAAACAGTACACAAATAAACAGTTATTTTACCACATATCTATTTTTATATACGCGCACATTTTGCTCAATTTTAATCTTCTCTGACATTTTTGTCCTATGTAATAATGTAACAAATATGACATGGTATATGACAAGGTATGACATTGCATGGGGTTATCTGAAAAATCCCTATAATTTGACGTGGTATACGGTTTTTTAAGTAATAAAACACATTAAATCCCTAGCGGTTAATATAGTAAAATTTAAGCTCACTTAAAAACATTGCACCATATTTTTATCGTTCAGCATCAATTTATGTTAGAATTAATACATTTTGTTTGAATTAAACCCGAAATTCATCTAACATAGTTTTATTGATGAAACAAATTGCTGAGGTTGAATTAAAATAGGACACTTCAGCACTATTGACTGCAAACAAAAATGCACACTTTTTAAAAATCCCATACATATGAATATAGGGCTTATGGGTAGTTTCACAGTCAGGGTACACACTCATATATTAGCCAATATGGCTTATTTGCTTTTGCTCTGATCATTTAAAGTGGCATTTCACCACAAAAAATCAATCAGACCCAAACGATGAGCCTACACTGCAAAAAAAATGAACAAAATCGGATAATTTGTACTCGTTTGATGTGCTTTTATACCTTTTTTGGCCAAAAATAACCGTCTCACATAAATTAAAACAATATTCCAAAGGTGTTTAAAAAAATTATGTGTACTGAATATGTAATTTATCTGTGAATTATGTATGACTCATGTGTTTACTGCAATGCTGCCAAAAAAATACAGCAGAAGAAAACAATTTTTTGTAAAAATGTCATTTTGCCATTTTTGTGATTTTTTCCGTCAAAAAATGTCCTCTCCGAATAGCACATCTTCAACAAAGTCTATTTTCTTAAATAAAAAAGATAGATTTGATTATTTTTATGATTATCTAACTGTGAAAATGTGTTTAAAAAGAATGCATGGAAATTTTATTAAAATATGATCATTTTGAAAAGTTATTTTCACTTCCATATCCTCATGTTGGCTTTCCGTCAAAAAATGTCCTCTCAGAATAAAACAATTTTCAGTATGTCAATAATTTACAAGTAGCAATACATAAAAAAATCGTATTGATATGCCTAAGGTGTGTCTCAGTGCACAAAACTAACATACTTTTCTATGTTTTTCTCGTCTGATTTACCTGCAAATTTCCATGTAAAAAAAAATGTCCTCTCCGGATAATTAGTCCTTGTGTACAAATGGTGCCTAATACACAGGCTAAACAGGTCTTTAACTCTGTTATTGGTTCTAATGTGCTCATACATCCAAGTATCAGTGAGTTTATCATCTTTGTTTATTAAACAATGGTTAAGTGAATATTCTTCATCGCTTTATGTCCATGATAAATTCTGTCAAAAATTGTCCTCTCCGAATAAACTAATTATACATTATTTTTGTTCAGTAAAGCATGATTTGGTTTATCTATGCCAGAAGTAGTATCATTGTGATATTAGTGCATTATTAGCTATAATTTATTCTTTGGCTATATATTTACTCATTTTTTAGGCATGTCAAAAAAATGTCACTCTCCGAATAAAAAAGAAAGATTGGATTTGGAGATTTTGTTCAGAATTTTAATATTATCTCAATTGTAGTAGTAATTTATGTACTGTTGGGAGTTAATCAAGTTATGTAAAACATTAAAAAATGGCAAGGTTTCTTTTATAACAATTCATAAAAAATATTATTTTACTATTCGAAATGCTCTGTTTCATTGTTAAATTTGAAAAAAAAGACTAAAAAATACTTTTTTATACTATTGTAATGGACGGAAGTCCATGTAAGATTGCTTGAACTAGTCAAATAACGAGGTAGAACCACACAAATACATTTTATATACCCCATGTCAAAAAATGTCCTCTCCGAATAAAAAAAAGAATATTTTACCACTTCAAGTGATATTTTATTAACTACAATATTTACAAGCACAATGTTTTCAACACAGCATGTAAAATATGCTCAGTGGTAATTTAATAATGCATTATTTGAAATTATTGATGTGTATTGATAAATAAAACATTGTGCTCTACCACGGATTCAAAATTACTGTACCGTTTTTCTGCTAAAAAAAATAATTAAAAAAAAATGTTAATGTATATGTTTTTTTAAAAAAAGGTGCTTTAGTATAACTTATATGACAACTGGGATCAAAATAAAAAAAATAACTTTTGTGAAACAACATTTTTGTTTAATAAAATGGGCTTTGAGTGAAGCCAAAAATAACCTTTAAATTTCATCGCAATTGAATCAATCGAAGCCTATAGAAAAAAATCTATGATAGTTGTAGGTCTAAAAATTTACATACATAACTCTGAATAAACATACTAACCGAAAAATAGAAAAAGAAAGCAATCAAAGGATTTTAGATTTCTAGTAAAATGAGACGCTTTCATGTACCCTGACTGTGAAACTACCCTTATACAGAGAGCCGTTATCACAAACATTGGCAAAATCAGCCTATAGGCCTACATTTATTGAATATATCAACGAGCAATAATTGTCGGAGCACTGATCGTCTGAGCAATGATTGTCAGAACAATGATTATTGTCAGAACAATGATTGTCGGAACAATAATTGTCGTTCACTGAGTTATCAGTGAGTGTCACAGTCACCACTGAGCTAAATTGCGTGGCATTTACAAATATTAAACACCAGCGGTCTCCGTCGTCTGTTATGTCATCGTCAATCAGCAGCCAACAGCCAGCAGCCTCGCACGAGCCATCTGGTAGATCTCGATTGGTCAGTTATGTTTAGATGCACACATGCAAACACATGGGAATATGTGCTCGCAGAGCCGTCATACAAACCATAGGGTATCCATGAGTGTAACACTTTCAATTTTATTGATAATTAATTAATTGGAGCTTTTAAAAGTTTGAGCTAAGCACAATTTTTACAATATACGGTATATATCAGTGTATGTTCAGCCTAGTTATTTGTATCTCATTTTCAGAAGCGTCTATGGTAATAACATGAATCAGGTTATTTTGCACTCTACGAGGCCATCGTTCTGAAAGAAGCGGGGTTTTTCACACGCATCTAGACGCGGCAGTGGCTGCAAATCTCTGACCCCTGGTGGGGAATATTAGCTGATAGGGGGTTGACTACCAGTCGGAGAAATGAGATGTAAACAACATTGGGATTTCCGAAATCTAGTTGTCCTAGCCATGCCTGCACCCCCCCCCCTCTAACACCTCACAGGCCTCTTCCGCGAAGGCCTCCACCAGGCCGTAGGGTAGGGTATGTACTGCCCGTGCTCAGTGCCTGGCGTCAGCCAGGAGAGGGGGGGACAAGGTGAAATGCAAGTCCCACTGACCACTTGAAGAGGAGGGTAGGTCAAATCACGGCTGCCCGGGAGACGGGGGGTGGGTCAAATGCTGGCCAGTAAAAATTTTGGTAAGCCAAATACCATATAAATAGAGGTAGGCTGTAAAATCAATGTTCTCCAATTTCTTAGGCCACCGGCTTATTTTAAAGCCCTTGCGCTCCTGATCATTTTAAGACTAATTTTTGGAACATCCGTCAAAAATTGAGTAGGTTCCGCCTATTTTAGTGTTTTTGGCAATTTTGGCGATAGGAGCCGAGAAAATAGCTGAAATTCACCGATCGATTCCGGCCAGCAATTACATAACCTGTAATATCTGCTGTTCTGGTGGACCAATTGTCTTCATATTTGGTCCACTTAATAAAAATAACATCCCACACAAGACAAGTACACATTTGGATTCAACATTGTTAATTATAGGTCATTCGAGGGTCATTTTGTGGTCAAAAACTCAAAATATCCGTTCCGGCAATAAAATTTACCGTATCAATGAACCAATTTCTCTTTTTTCATTTCTTCGATTGACATCACCATGCTTCATCATAGCCTCTGATTATTTTAAGACCAATTTGAAAAGATCCAATCCATTTGAAATTGAGTAGGGGCCGTCTATTTTAATTTTTTTGGCGCTAAGAGCCAAGAAAATACCTGAAATAGCTGAAATTCGCTGATCGATTCCGGCAAGCAATTACATAACCTGTATATCTGCTGTTCTGGTGGACCAACTGTCTCCATATTTGGTACACTTATTGAAAAAAATCATCCCACACAAGACAAATGCACATTTGGGGTGAACAGGGTTAATTTTAGGTCATTCCAGGGTCATTTGAGGTCATTTTGGGGTCAGAAACCCAAAATATCCGTTTCCCCAATAAAGTAGTTTCAGCATGTCCTGGCATGATCTGAGGCTGAGTAAACACATTTTTCCTTTTTTATTTCTTTTATTGACATCCCCAATGACCATGCTTCATCATACCAATTTGAAAGGAACCAATCCATTTTAAGTTGAGTAGGAGCCGGCTAATTTAATGTTTGTGGCAATTTTAGCCCTAGGAACGAAGAAAATAGCTGAAATTCACCGATCAATTCAGACATAATCAATATATCGGCCATTATGATTTTACTGTATCAATTTTCTTTATATTTGGTCCACTTGTTAAGACTATCATCCCACAGGACAAATACACATTTAGGGTCAACATGGTTATTTTTAGGTCATTCTAAGGTCATTTTAAAGTCATTTGAGGTCATTCATGGGGTCAGAAACTCAAAATATTATTTTCCTTAGTAAAGTTTGCCGTATTGATCAGTGATTGAACTAATTCATCCTTTTTCATTTCTATGATTGACATAATCATTCATAATGATCGTGCTTTAACATAGCCATTGCACATCTTAAGACCAATTTGAAAGGAATTAGATTGAGCTGGTGCCACTTGTCTTAGCTGAATGCAGATAAAAGTTGAGAAAATGACTTCCACTGACTATGCTGCATATATATGTGCTTCTCTCTGTAATGTGCTTGCCATCCCATTAGCCATGATTGATGCTAGCGCTGGTGAAAACATTATCTTGCACTAGTGTGACACTACAACATGAGTGAGGTTGAAAGGTGAATTTTATTTAATTATCACCTTGTTCTCCAGTGGTTAAGCATTCCGCCTTCACCCTCTTTCAATGGCAGTTGAGACAAGTGAAAGCATATGATCACTGCTCAATTGTCTCGTCGTTGCATCTGGAGATGCCACAGTTACACCACTTTTGCTGCACATGGAATAAGATCACTGCCCAGATGCCGATTCAGTCTTGAAGAATCACTGAATTAATTAAATGGTCGCAGCCACTTCCTCACAGCACATTCCCCTCCAGGGGCGTAGCTAGCCTTACGCAAAGGCCTAAGTGGTGCTTCTTAAGGCTCATGCACTTCGCTCGCCTAAACTCTTATCAATCCATCATTGTGCTCCCACATGATTTTACTCCTAGCTACGCCCTTTACCCTCCGCCTACTTTGTGTGAGCCACACTGCCTTGTATAATTTGCTAAGGGAAATGGCAAAGGAGCTGGACATCGCTGGTATCCTTTGTACACTAATGCCTGCCCTCAAGTCGTTCTAGCAAAGAAAATCTTCTGTTGCGACAGCAATCACAACTCTCCGCAAGATGGTGTCAAACGGTGGCCACAAGTCTTCTCAATGGGAACTATTTGAGAAGGTTCTCATAGATACCGGAGAGGCCAAGAAACATGCAATGTTCCAAGAAGGTAGGTTTGGAAAATTTACCTACACAGCAGCCACAATATGTCATCACAAGTGTGACTATGATACTCTCATGTCTCTTCCTATAACAACCACCTTCTTGTTCAAGCATGCCATCTTTAACTGTCCTTTGATTTCATCATGGCTGCACTGATGGTTCTTGCATGGCTTGGGTTGGTATCCTCAACATGGTTAAACTCAGTAGGCATACTGTACTAATGAAGGACTTGTCACGCGTCTTCCCGCACTGCACCAAGCGCTGCTTGTTGGCAACCTAGAGCCACTTTCCCAATATGTTGTCAAGTATTCTTTCATCCCAGCCTGTCCGACATCTGCACTGGAGTTTCACATTTTCAATGCTATGTGTCAGAGGGCAGCCCAGGATCTGGCACTTCATCAGGAGCCCCGAGCCACACAGTTGAATCTCCTGTCTGGTGTGAAAATGGCAGGCTTGAGTTGATCTTGCTCAGTTTCATCTTTTGCGGGGAATTTTACTGGCAAGAGGCCGCTTGATTTTACAAATCACAGCAGAACATTGTTGAACATGCAAACAAGAATCTTGTCAGAATCCTAGAAGAGGATAAACTGGTGTGTTTTCATTCACAGGATATATACTTTGGTAAACTAAACAAAGATAGGCTTTATAGCCATACAGCTCGGCAAGAAGCAGATACTCCTTTGCTGGTGTAAAGACTGGGGAGGGCCCTTCACCACAATTGCTAAGATGGACAAGTGTCTGCGGAGGCATTGCAATAAAGAGGAAAGCGGCGGCAGATTGTGCCGGCGGAAGTAGCATACAGAAGACACACAATGACTCAAATGTCCGTTCCAGGTGCATAGATTGAACCAAATCTAACAGCCGATATTATACACAATCTGATCAAAGTGACATCTAAATGACCTTTGGCATATTGTACCTAATCTGGTCAAAGTGACATCTATATGCCCTCGGATTATATATTTATACCCAAAACCTAAAATTTCTATTTTGTGTGGTGTTGTTTTTAACATTAAATGGACCAAATACATGTATGAAGAAAATCATACCAAGACCACAGATACAGATTACAAGATCTAGTGACTGCTCGTATGTACAGTATTTTACACTGTATTTCAGCCGCCATTTTCTCAACTTTTTGGTAAATTCGGCTAAATCCCTGAAACAGGTGATATTAACTCAATTTAAAATGGATTGGTTCATTGGTGAAGTATGGTGATGTCAATCAAACAAACGAAAAAGGAGAAATTGGTTCACTGATATGTTCAACTTTATTGCGGAAACATGTATTTAGAGTAGACCCCAAAAGTGTATTGTCTTGAGTGGAATGATAGTTTTAACAAGTGGACCAAATATGAAGACATCTAGATCTACCAGAACAACAGACATACAGATTATGTAATTGCTTGCCGGGAATTTCAGCTATTTTCTCAGCTTGTATTGCAAAAATTGCTTAAACATAAGCGGCACCTACATCCACTCAATTTAAAGTGGTTTGGTTTCTTATAAATTTGTCTTGCAATACTCAGTGGGTATGATAAAGCATGGTGAAGTCAATCAAAGAAATGAAAAAGGAGAAATAGTCACTGATATGGCAAACTTTATTGCGGAAACGGATATTTCAAGTTTCTGACTCCAGCTGACCTCAAATGAGACGTTGTGTACCTTCTTTTTAATGGGTGAAAGAAGGTGCTGGACCAGTTTTTGGGGTTCAAGTCCAAAATGTGCTACACTTTTCAGCAGTGCTACACCAAAACGGCCCAGTCGAATACTGTTACTAGCTCTAGGTCTCTTTGGCTCCATTATATAGTGTCTGGAGAATTATAATGAAATAAATAAGTTCGTATATAGCATATATATTTGTTGTTATTTATTTCATTGGATTATTGTATTCTGTTCAAAACTCACAACAGGTAATGTTTAATTTTGAGCATTTTAATCACCTGCAGGGTTATGGGAGACGACTGGGAAAAGTTTGTTTTAAATAATTATAGTAAATAAGACATACATGTTTGAATTTGAGATATCCATATTCTCAGGGATCTGTTAACCAAAGTTATTTTGATGTTGCACTTTAACCCAAAGTTGGTATTGCCGGCTTATCCCCTTTGTATGTATGCGATAACTATATAAAATGAAAAACTTCATAAACCTGAACTTTCTTCTGATAAAGTCCAAAACTTGTGCATTTCGACTGGAAGAGGTTGATCTAATTGATCAATGTGTGCAATAATTACATCATGGGTTGCACATCGTTGTCTCCCATGCGTTTTTTTTGTAACACAGATCAAACACAATATCTATCCTATGGTACAGCTGTTTTCGCCAAGAATAAGTAGTGCCAGCGTCACATCTGCTGTTTGGCAGCCGTCCAGGGGGTCATTGTCTGTAATTTTTTACTTGCCCCCACCTAAAATCGGTTTCCCCAGGCAATAGGGCAACCGTTAGTGTCGAGCCCTGCCGTATGAAGGAATCGAGTTGAGATCGGATCAAGATCGGAAATCATCGCACGGAGATCGCCTGGTGATCGCCCGACATAGAGGTCATTTTACATGAGCCGAAAAAAAAGGTGTGGCTAAGAGATATTAAAATCGTCCGGTGATCGGACGATCGTCAGACGGCCTCTGGGTTCCGCGAGGAAAAAAATTCAACCACGTGGTTAGGTACGTCACGATCTACATGTATACTTATCATCTCATTTCCATTCGAAATGCCGGGAGAGAAAGTAAAGTCAGCTTCACGACCAGCAACCGAACGGCCTGCTCCCACTTCAACGTCTGATCAGCCCGCTCTCCCTCTAACAGCTCAACAAACTGCTCTACCTCTAGCAGCTGAACAGCTTCACTCGTGTCAACAGTGTCTGTATTTCAGACGAACTGTGACACTCACTGATAAATCAGTGTACTGAACAGCATGCTCCTCTTCGCTGGGGCGAAACTGGATTAGCTAACGCCGGCGTTAGCCTATCCAAGATGGATGCACCGAAAGTGGGTAAGTCAGTTTTATGCTATTTTGAGGTATTTTATCACAATTTTTCGGACTTATAATATATCTCATTCCCGAATACATATAATAGGAATATATGCATGGTGATTTTTCTAAGAATTAACTAGGTATTGTTCAGTACTAACTAGGTATTAAAGGGACTGGCCCAGGCTAAAATCATCAAAAAATCTATGATTTTATTTCGGGTTCTTAATATGACCATATGATGTAAACATGTACATAGACTAGAACTGCAAATTTTTATAATTTTTGTGCTGCGCATTCACCAGTTAGGCTAGATATAGAGACGAAATTCCCGCATTTCCTATTTTAGACATGGTTGTCAATGATTAGAAATCATGAATTTCGTCTCTATATCTAGCCTAGCTGGTGAATGCGCAGCACAAAAATTATAAAAAATTTTAAAAAAATTATAAAAAATTAAAAAAACAGTAGACTATAAAAAACAAACAAACAGTAGACTATATCCAGATATATACAGTAGTCTATCTTGGTCAGTATTAATGACTTAAGTAGGCCTATGATTTATCCTGTATGTTATTGTTAGATATATAATTGACCTATCCTGACATCTTAGTCTAAGTCATAGGCCTACCATTTTAAATATTGTCCCCCAACCTCACAGGGCAGTGACTGAAGAATTAATACAGAAAATCAATGTACATACTGATCTGTAGAGAATGGTAATATCTAGGCTACATATATACACCTGATATATAAACTTTATCTCATACCAAGGGTTGTATTGTACCGAATACAAGCTTTTTTTACCCGGCTGATACAGCTATGAAGATTTAGAGGAGCTAACTTGTGTGCACTATATAATGGTAGGTATACGTTAGTTATTCCCCGCGGGGATGGCTGGTCATTGCATGTTATCTACTGCCTACTCCCAGATTACAGTTTGATTGGTTAAGAGTCAGGCTAAGTGCATCACACCACCTGAAGTGTACACCCGCTGCACAGTCTTATGCCCCTACCAAAGATTGGCTCGTTGTTGGGCCAGCGTCTAGGACGTCGGCCCAATACTACAAAGTACAATTACTACAATACTACAAAGTCCAGCCTAAGTGATAGCGACTAGTACAAGCGGGTGTACCTAAAAGGTGCACAGACACATGCTGAACGCCTGAACGACCTCAATTTTAAGACGCTGCTGAATGAAATGCCGGGTGGAAACCAGTACCGAGCTACAGGTAATGGTCGACTCATTGAAAAGAATGACAATATGGATTTTGAAGATGGAGACATGGGTGGATCTGGTAGACGTCCGGGACGCGGGAGTGGTTGGCAGTTCGGACGAGGGAGACGTGGACGAGACGCTAGACGTGGCTACATGACGCGCACAGGACGTGGACGAGCTGGTGCGACGGCTGATCTTGGCAGTAGGGACACAAGGGTGCAAGATGACAGCAGTGTTGACAGAGACAACGAGGGCTCTCAACGATCAATGGTACAAGGTGATAGAAACAGAGACTCTGACTAGGCTCCGTCCCAGTCCTATATTAGAGGTATCTCACTTTCGCCATGGAATGTAAATGGTTGGACATTAGAAAACGAAGTGCTGCGGAAAGAGGTAATTAAAGCTGTAAATTCAGATATTTTTTTGTTTTTTAGAAACGCATTTTAAACCAAATAATGATGATTTTATTATACAAATTGATAACTATTCATGGATAGGGCATGCTAGATCAATGACTAATGCCAGAGCTCCAAAACCATCTGGGGGTATCGGCGTTTTGTTGTTTGTGCGTGCTACTTACCA
Source organism: Flabesymbios commensalis (assembly GCA_964017125.1). NCBI lineage: Eukaryota > Metazoa > Annelida > Polychaeta > Terebellida > Flabelligeridae > Flabesymbios > Flabesymbios commensalis. Next base: position 74,410,455 of record OZ024902.1, read on the forward strand.
ACTGATAATTCAGTATGGGGTCAAAATGCTACGCTATTCTTTTCAAATATATATCTTTATGGTATGCATGTAATGATGCCGACGCAGTGTATCTTTGTGGTGATTTTAATGTCAGAGTTGGAAATGGTAAAGATATTATTGAAGGATTAGATGGCTTAGACCTACCTGATCGTAAAGTATTAGATGCCACAAAAAACTCGCATGGAGATGCATTATTAGAATTTATGAGGGATATGAAACTATGCATTTTGAATGGTAGATTAGACCCAAATCGGGATAATTTTACTTTTCACTCTACCAGAGGTCAATCAGTCGTAGACTATTTTATAGTTCTTCATGATTGTATTTCTCATTGCCGGCATATGAAAGTACAATTAACGAATACAGTGATAACTAATTATAATTTAAGTCATTTAATATCTGAGCGATGCAGACCGCCAGATCATTCTGTTCTTACCTTAAAATTTACATGTAGTTCAGTCTGTGACCTTGAACATGATAAGGACGACTATCGAATCACCGGGGATAGATTAAATAAAGAAAAACATGTTGGACAAGGTTTACCTAAAAATGTTTGTTTAAAAATGTTCCCATTGAATTTTTTAATATTGTGATGTGGAAAAATGCTCTTGATACCATTAGTCCTGGGGCTGATTCTGAGAACTAGTCTAAATCCAGAGTTTGCTGCACCCCCTCAAAGAACATAGGTTTCTCTTTTTTTTTTCTTTATTTGGTATGTATGTAACTATTTTCAAAACATTACCCCTCTAAGAATGTGTCCGAAAGGGGAAAAAAAATCGCCTCTTAAAATTTTTTATGATTTCTCATTTTTTTGCAGAAAAAAAGTTTAAATTTTAATTTATGCCTAGGTAAACACCAATTATTACACTGCAATATTTTTAGCTCCCGCCGTCACCGTAGGTGAGACGGAGGGAGCTATGGATTCTACCTCCGTTTTTTTTTGCCTCTTCTTTTGCCTATAACTTTGTAAGAAAATAAGCTAGGATAACAATTTTTGGTATGTGAGTTACTTCCAGGTGGCTAATGAACAGGTTAAATATTTTTTATCTGAATTCAATACGCAAGGTTGCAGAGGAGAAAATGATGATGTTACGGCGTTGGGCCGTTGGGCCGTCCGTAAACAATTCGTTTCCGGAGCATATCTCTGAAAGTACTTGTCCGATTGTCTACAAATTTTACACACAACACCCCTAGGGGGTCTAGTTGTGCCTTTTGGGGTATTTGAACTTTGACCTACTTCTGGTTCAGAACTATGACCCATTTAGACGTTTTGACGCGCACTTCGTTTCCGGAGCAGATCTCGAAAAGTACTGGGCTGATGACAGTCATATTGCACATACATGTTCTGTAAGGTCCCTAGTTGTGCCTTTTCAGGTTTTTGGACCTTGACCTTGAAGTTGACCCAGCACTTTGACCTAGTTTATAACATCGGTAAATCCGACTGAAAGATTTTGCGGAATATCATGAAAACCGCTCAAGATAGCTACACCATTACTATAAAACAAATTGTGAGGTTTCAGGAGAGGATGCATCTTGAAAAATTTCAAGTCGATAAAATAAAAAATGGCCGCCTATCGGCCATTATTCACCTCGACAGGCCTGATAGTGCGGAATATCATGAAAACCGCTCAAGATAGCTACACCATAAATATCAAATAAATTGTAAGGTTTCAGGAGAGGATGCATCTTGAAAAATTTGAAGTTGATAAAATTCAAAATGGCCGCCTATCAGCCATTATTCACCTCGACAGGCCTGATATTGTGGAATATCATGAAAACCGCTCAAGATATCTACACCATTACTATAAAACAAATTGTAAGGCTTCAGGAGAGGATGCATTCTGAAAAAATTCAACCCATCCAAGTTCAAAATGGGCGCCAATCGGCCATTATTCACTTTCACATGGCCGTTATATGGTAAACCATGCTAGATGGCTAGACCATTACTATAAAACAAAATGTGTGATTTCAGGAGAGGATGCATCTTGAAAAAATTTGACTCGATAAAATTCAAAATGGCCGCTTATCGGTCATTATTCACTTTCACATGGCTGTTATTTGGTCAACCGTGCTAGATGGCTAGACCATTACTGTAAAACAAAATGTGAGATTTCAGATGAGGATGCATCTTGAAAAAATTTGACTTGATCAAATTTAAAATGGCCGCCTTTTTGGCCATTATTCATTTTCACATGGCTGATATTTGGTAAAACGTGCTAGATGGCTAGACCATTACCTGATTACTATAAAACAAAGTGTGAGTTTTCGGGGGAGGATGCACCCTGAAAATTTTTAACTTACGAATTCAAAATGGCCGACAATCAGCATTATTTACCTCGATAGGCCTGATATCAGGTAAACCGTGCTAGATAGCTAGACCATTACTATAAAACAAAATGTGACGTTTCGAGAGAGGATGCCTTTTAAAAACTTTCGACTCAATCGAATTCAAAATGGCCACCTATCGGCCACTATTTACTTTCACATTGCTGATATTTGGTAAACCGTGCTAGATAGCTAGACGATTACTATAGAATGAAATGTGAGATTTCAGCTGAGGATGCATCTTGAAAAATTCTGACTCGATCAAATTCAAAATGGCCCCCTATCGGCCATTATTTACTTTCACATGCCCAATATTTTGCAAACTGTGTTAGATGTTAGTCCATTACTATAAAACAAAATTTGAAGTTTCGGGGGAGAATGCACCCTAAGTTTTTAACTAATTTATATCGAATTCAAAATGATTGTAAATCAGCTATTAGTTAACACGATAAGCCTGATATCGGGTAAACCATGCCAGATAGGTAGACCATTACTGGGATACTGATTAGGGTCATTAATTTCAATGGAGGTTTGCAATCTCTGACAGACTGTCTAGTTCTTATCTTACTCTTAGACTGGGCTTCTTAGACCTAGTTGTCTTGCGTCTTGATTTTTGACCTAGACTAGGACTATATTCATAACCCTATACAAAATTGCTTAAATCAAATTCTAATTCGGAGCGGGAGCTCCTGGACTTATGTAGTCTTGTATATATATATAATTATACTGTTAAATACGTACTGGGTAAAATTTGAAATAATTGTTATCGTTTTTGTTAGCTACAAGTGCACAAATGGCAATATCCAAATTTTCATCAGAGCACTATTACCGACTGCAGGAAATGGTCCTCAAAGGGTCTTTCGGACACATTTTGAAAGGGGTAAGGTTTTTAAAATGGAAGCTGGAGAACCAAAGAAACAAAATATACCATAAAACCTATGTTCTTCTGGGGGTGCAAAAAAAATAAGTTTTCAGAATCAGCCCCAGGACTATATGTTGAATAGATTGCAGCAATGTGAAGTAGCCAGCGAATCATTAGATCATTTATATAGAGAATTAACTGAAACTTTAATGTCAGAAATAGACAAACACCTACAGTATAATAATGTATGTCAGAAAAAAGTACGTAAAAAAATGTCAAAACCTTTCTGGAATGATGAATTAACATTTCTTTGGAAAAATATGAGAATGCAGGAAAAATGTTTTTCAAAATGCAAAGGTTCTTATAAGAATAATTGTTTGCTGAGGAAGAGGTTCTCGGAAGCTCAAAACCTTTTGACAAAAAACTGCGTTTTTTTGAGCGCCAATATAAACAAAAAAAAGTTGAACAAATTGACAACTTAAACACTAATAATTCTGTTAAATTCTGGGATCAGGTCAGTCGTCTCGGCCCTAGAAAACAAACTGTTATTCCTATGAAAGTTAAAACAGAGGACGGTATTAGTTTTGAACAAGAAGTCGTTTCTGAAATATGGAAAGATGATTTTAGCAGTCTATATAATTCTGAATTGAATATAAATGACTATGATGTAATTTTTTATGATTCCTGTTGTATAAACTCTGTTACAATGGAAAGTGATGCTGAGAACAGTAATGTTTTTATATATGGTGATATTTCTTATAATGAAGTCGAAATGAAATGAAATGAATCGGGCTTTAGGCCACCTTTGTGCACATATAGGCTAAATTGGGCCAGGAGAACCTCCTGAGGATGGTGAGATGATTGAGATGACACTGTCCTCCAGACACAGGATTCGAAATTCGAGCCCTGGCGGTCTGAGGCCGAGCACGCTACCTCTCGGTCACGGAGGCTCCCCACAATACTAACTTTCACACGTGGATGGGGAAGAAACAATTTTGTTTCTTTCAAACCGCCGAGACCGGGAACCGAGCCCCGGACTCTGGCGTGAAAGGTAGCGGTGCTAACCACTACCCTAGGGCCCCCGCCCAATGAAGTCGAAAAGGACGTTAAAAGCTTAAAGGTAAATAAAGCAGTTGGGTTTGATGGTATTCCAAATGAAGTGCTATTTAAAACAAGGTTCATCTATATCTATATTGCATAAACTGTTTAATTTTTGTTTAACCCATAGTCTAGTCCCATCTGACTGGTTAAAGGTACTGATTGCGCCAATTCCAAAGGGAGCAGGAAAAGATCCATGTGTTCCTCTCAATTATAGAGCTATTACTCTTCTGTCGTGTGCAAGCAAGACGTACACTAGTATTTTAAATAAACGTATTTCAAATTACTTGGAGACCGTTAATATTTTAACTGAAGAACAATCCGGATTCAGAAAAAATAGATCCTGTTTAGATAACTTCTTTAGTTTGAATCCTATTATTAGAAACGAGAACGCTGAAGGTAGTTCTGTATTTAAGTGTATTTCTAGATATGAAGAAGGCTTTCGATTGGATAGATAGGGACCTTTTAAACTACAAACTTTTATCAGTCGGAATTAACGGAAAAATGTATAATAGTATTAAACGGCTATATCAAAATACCACATCTTGTATAAAACTAAACTCAATCAATACAGAATGGGTTAATGTCAAAAGTGGTGTCAGACAAGGTGATTCTTTATCTCTCACTTTATTTACGTTAATGACCTAGTTAATGAGTTGAATTATTTAAATATGGGTATTGATATTAATTGTAGACAAATATGCTGCCTTCTCTATGCTGATGACATTGTCATTTTTTCTAACACTGCAGATAAATTACAAGCGCTCCTTGATACAGTACATAACTGTTGTTTCAAATGGAAAATGAAATTGAATTATAACAAATCTAATGTGATGCATTTCAGGATAAGCAGGCGTTCAAGGACGACGGTTCCCTTTAATTTTGGTACAACCGCTCTTACTACTGTAAGTACTTATAAATATTTAGGTGTGCTTCTTGACGAAGAATTATGTCACTCTGCTGGTCGTGCCTTGGGTACAATCATAGGTAAAATCAAAACATTGCGAAATGTAGGTTACAACACTTATACTACGTTATATAATGCTTGTGTTAGACCAATTCTTGAATATTCTTCAGCCATCTGGAAAAATAAGCGATACACTGAATGCAACAAAATTTTTAATAGAGCCATTAGATATTTTTGGGGGTTACCTAAAAACACACACAGATCGATTGATCAAGAACATATTTGAATGGGATTGGTTGAAGAGCTACAATAATTGGTCAAGTGAATTATGTACTATGTTTAATAGAAGCGATATGCCCAATGTGTTTTATAATCAAGGTGTGTGTAATATTAAAGACGCACAGCGTAATTTTGAAATATTACGTGCAAATGAATGGAAAGAGTCTTTATCTTCTTACCATAAGCTACGTACCTATTGTAAATTTAAAACAATGTTCCCTGCTGAACCTTATATTTTAACTAATTTACCCAAATCAAAAAGATGATTATTATCACAGTTACGGATAGGTGTATTACCGCTTGCAATAGAAAATGGTAGATACTATCATAAAGCTGTTGAAGCCAGAGTGTGAATGGTATGTAATTCCGGCATTATAGAGGATGAGCTGCATTTTATTTGTCACTGTCACTATTATGAACTTTACAGAAATGAATTGTACTTGTTGGTTTATAATATGAAAATTCTAATTTCTATGATTTAGCAGATATAGATAAATTTGTTTTTAATATGTCAAGGCCTGTGGCACGAAAAGTGGTCAAATTCTATTAAATTGTGTTACGGATGCAATTATTGTAAATATATACATCAAATACAGACTTAAACTGATTGAAAATGAACTTGGGCATACATTCGAGCTAAATGTCACTTTTTAGCGAGTTTAAATCAGCGAAAAAAAGTGAAAATAACATATTAGTCACCAAAAATGGTCAAAAATGCACTGTTACGAGTTAGCATCAATTTTAATTTTTTTTTTATATCATTGCCATATAAAAATTGTGCATTATTACATTAGAAAGCAAATCCTATATAACACTACATAAAAATACCTTCAATTTAAGGTATACCATGTGCATCTAGCTCAATTATTTAGGTCAGTTTCATTTGAAATGTAAAACGAAATCCTTGTAACGTTTTTTCAGGCATTTTGACTTATTTATTTATTTAATCACCTAAAATGATTTATTATCACATAATAGTTTATATTTTGTTTTAATTATATGGCATAATATGTATATATGACCAGCAGATATAAAAATATATGTATACACATAAAGTTTTAGCTAGATATAGGGGTGTCTAGATAGCAAAATTCACAAAAAAAATCTGTCACGTCCGTCCCCCCCCGATGAAAATCAAGGAAGCAGAAATATTTGTCATTGATGATTTTGTGCTTATGTAGTCTTCAGGTGATATGTTAATTATAGCCACTTTGAATGGATAATTGTTAAGAAGATTTCTGGCAGATAGCACAAATATGGCTGTCACGTCCGTCCCCACCCTGTCACGTCCGTCCCCCATAATATGTATTTACACGTAAAATCTTGAATAAACTATTAGGATCATAGTGGAATAAAGCTGCAATGTAATAATTTATATTAAATACATATTTTAAAATAGTTCATATTATATTTAGAACTGTCTTCTACTCGGCAACAACAAAGTTAGTTTCCAGGGGGACGGACGTGACACGATTTTATAAAGTCTAATCTACGCTCTTTATCAAGCACTGGTATTTGACAGATAATGTTTTTACCATCAACAAAGTAATCAAGCACCATATGAAGCAATTTAGATTATTAAAATAGCAATATACCACAATTTTGGATTTTAAGATATATTTGTGTTTTTCAAAACCTACATTTATATTATATATCATAACGTGAATTTACAGTGTAAAAGGGTGATAAAAGACCATTTACTCGGGTTCAGATGACTTAGATGTTATATAGATATTCCTACCAAACTATGTAGCTGATCTTTAATGGCTGGGTAAGGAATACATATGTATTTATTCAAATACCTTCACATAGAGTTGAGTACAGAATATGCTTTATCTTATCTATCGAATGATATTTGGAGCTAGTTGACATTCATTTAATCAGACTGATAATTCCCTGTATCCGGCTGACTTTGTAAGATTAGGTAACAAATGTGCGAACAAAGTTACAATTTAGTATTAAATTTAATGGAACATCATTAAATAGACCATTTAAAAGCAGGGTTTTTTTTCCAGTAATAACATTTTTTCTATGTAAATTTCATATTGCTTTCAGTGAGATATCTTAATATGTGTCAGGTCCGTCCGCTAACTGACCATGTTTACTGATTACACTGAGTTTGTATAAACACTGTAAGATAATGCATTTTAAGAATACAGTCTATAACTGTATCAGTTGACATATGTGGCTTTATTTATGTAGATTTTGGGCCAAATCACGGATATAATATTTTTTTTATACAGATGCTAACCAATTTAACCACTTTTCGTGCACCATGCCTCAAGTGAAAAAATGGTTTTAAAATTAGCGTGGTTTATACAACATTCATGGAGAGAAAGACAGAACGTGTTGTTCCGTTATTGACACGTAAGTGATCAGTAGTTGTCGGTGCAGCGTATGTTTATATAATGTATTCTAGTTTTACTGACTTATAAGCCTCATGGGCTGGGTACAATTTATAAAAATGATATATACTGTGAAATATTCAATTATGTACAATGTCAGTATAATAAACGAATCAATCAATCAATCAATCAACTACAGCAACATTGGGTCAATGTCTCGTGGCGCCCGCATCTACTTGACGTAACTGTGACCGGCACGCTTCCTTCAGCGGGCAGACCCCCTCCCCCTCTCTCTCCCCTACTCTCTTACTGCGTGCCCGACAGGTGGTGCGTCCATAGCCCCATCAGTGGCTGACCCGGAGCGGGTCCATGTGGTTGACACAGGGCTGAAATCTTAGCTAGTGCGTCCACTGAGACAGTCTTAGACAAGACGGAAAACAATCCATAGGCCTATACATTATTTAATCAGATCACGAATTGGAAACAATTATATCGCCATTGAACTTGAATATGTGAATATATATATAGTAGGCTAGACTATTGTTACTAATCTCATCTTTAACTATAATATAAAGTTATAAATGATATTACAGGCATAGGCCTAGGCTATGGTAAGTTACCTTCTAAACTGCAGTTCTCTATGCCTACTTTGACTGAAAATGTTGGTACAGTAGAACCTGCTATGAGCAGCCACCCTTGCGACACAGAAAAAGTGGCCATTAAACGCAGGTGGCTGCTCATAGGAGGTACATTTGTATACAAAATGTCATTTTGGGGAATCGCCAAGTGACCTTCCATAGATCATGGGTCTTGTATCGCCCTAGACCTGCGGTCTTTGGGCGATACAAGACCCATGACCACACTGCAGAATCAAAAAGACGCCTATTGGCGCAAAGTTAACGCTTTTTGGCAAAGGATGTTCAAACGCTTCTTGGCGCAAAATGTCAATTTAGAGCACTGAAGGCTCACAAAAAGTGTAAAAAAAAGACATCAAGTTCAATTACTTAGTGTAGTGACCCCATCCACGGAACACTAGATTGTATAAGGACAACGCTGGTGTTTAGTTTATTCGCATAGCAACTGTAGTTTGTTCAGACGAATGAAAACAGTTGGCTACCCATCCTGATATTCCGGACTTTTAGTCCTTTTAAACCCATTTTTGTTGGTAAGTAGCTGTATGAACGTCAAAATATAATCGAATGGTAGAGATTAGAGTCCACACTGTACAACTAAAAAACTGGAGAGCAAACTGGTAGCTTTATTTTGTAATTACTCGCCAAAACTCAAGTTCTTGTCTGGTTGAAGGCCTATTGGAGCAATGTTCACACGCCTATCGGTGCAAATAAAATTTACCGAAAGAGAAAGCATGTTATTTTCAAACATTTTTTCAGTGGCGGATCCACGTTCTGGATAAAGAGGGAGACGCAGGGGGTTTCTACCCCCCCCCCCCCCCAAGATGTTTTTGGTTTTTTTGCCTACACTGTTTTTTATCACGTATTATCGATAAATGTACTAGGCCTATTCAACGTTATATTGCTAAGACTAGTCATATACGTCTACCAACACATTTAAATAGATGATTAGGCCTATGTTAATTATCAAATCCCCACAGCCCACACTTTCTATTAGAAACATTTTAAGATGGAAGAAGTCTTGTATATACATGTATTTGTAATATAAATAATATTTATCACTATAACCATGGTAATAAGGTACGATGGGGATTATCAGATGTCAGCTATATAAAATAAAATCAGGCCTAAATAAAACTTTTTTGAACAAGGGAAGTTCATGTAGCGTCACGTCATCTTGTTGGGCAGGGATATACTATTCGAAATCGCAGATGAATTCTAAGCTAACGTAAATTTAATTTTTAATGTCTAATGTCTTATATTGCCATTTAATTATAAAAATTAGAATAAGTAAGCAGGGGGGGATCCAAGGGCGGTTTGGTCTAAAAAATGTAATCTTATTTAGGGGTTTCCTTATGAACTGGTTCCACACTCACTGAGGGACAAGCAGTACCCAATATGCCTTAGATTGCAGGAGAAAGCCTTTGAAAATCAAAGACCCCGCGCTGCAGTGAAATATTCCTTTGTTTTAACCCCCCCCCCCCCGCCCCCCGTTAGTGAAAAGCTAGATCCGCCCCTGACTAACAAGGCCTAAGCCTACAACGGTTTGTGCTAACTAGCCAGGACTGCCGAACCCAACAAAAAATAGGTTTACTGTTGAGCCAACGTCGTAGACGATAGGCTATCGGTGAACCAACGTTGGGCCAACGTCTCAAGTTTTCTGGGTAGTAAAAGTGTTAAGATCATAATGTCTATGCGTAATGAAAAGATTTAGACCAAATGCATAGCCTTGTGTGGGATACATAATTATTAACCTCATCCTCGTCTCCCCATCTCCCAATGCATACATGTGAACTACATGTGCACTCGTGTGACCCTGTAGACCCTATAGTACACCTAGGTGACACAATAAGCAGGGGGTAAGTATAGTCCAATCGTGGCTGAGACAAAACTTGAAATTGAAGATTTCAGCCACAGATGGCTTTCAATAGAAGATGTGTTAACCTACTTTCCATTTTGCCTTCATAATTATGAAAGACTAAAATTGGCCTCGATTAATCAGGTCGATAATTGGACTGGTTGGTTAGAGTCAGTGACAATACAGCTAGGCCCTACATCCCATGCTCAGCTCATATGTTAGAAACCATGGATCTAGAGATCTCTAGATCTATGCTAGAAACAACATAAAAAAATTATGTAGGCCTACTGTATCTTGAGTCGAAGTCGAGATCGCTCTCAGTCACCACCATATGTTAAATTTTTTTTATTTTCTTGGATAAAAGGAGCACAACAATCCATGCTCCACGCCTTTACGGTGTAGTAAATCGCAGGTGTGAACTAATATCAGACCACCATGCCTCGTGTACACCTATAGCCCTACCTAACAACAGATCAATGGCAATACAGTGATAGGCCCAGTATACTATGTAGTAAGATTAATAACTGTCTTTAACTAGAAAGAGTGTTGTTCGGAAACGAACATGAAAGCAGCCCTCCGTTATCGCGAGTCGGCCATTTCAAACTTGATATAGATCAGCAGACTTTCTCAAGTTTTATTTTATATTACCGCTTTAGCTATTGTTCAAGATTTCCGAGATAATGTGAAAAAAAAACAATTAAAAATTACCGCCAGTCGGCTATTTTGGATTTTATTTCCGCGAAATTTGTCATGCGTTATCCTTGTGTGAGTCCTCACATATTGTTCTATATGCATGGTCCAGCTTTTTTGCTTTGTTTTTGAGTTACGTAAATATCACAAAATTTCTCAAATTAAAAATGGCCGCTAAACGGCCATTTTAAAATCGTTTGCTCCCAAAACTTAATCAGGTCATTGGCTGACATTGCTGTGCATTTTAGCGAAATAAAAAGGAGATCTGCTGAAACGCGCTAAAGAGTATTTCTTTGTTAGTGGCTCTAGTAATTAGAGGGTCGATTATATGGGAATCAAAATGTAACCAAAAATTATTCGGTGGTAAGTTCTTAGATCAGCCATCATGCAAGATTTCCGAGATGAAGAGGAAAAAAAATTGAAATGGCCGACTGGCGGCCATTTTGGATTTTATTAGTGCGAAATTTGTCATGGGTTATCATTGTGTGAGCCCTTCCATTTTGTTTTATATTCTTAGGCATATTTTTTTGAGTCACTTAAATATCACAAATTATTCAAATTCAAAATGGCCGCTAAACGGCCATTTTTAATGCGAGCATTTCTTCGTTTGTGGCCATAGTAATTAAAGGGTTGATAATATGGATTAGATTAGTAGCTATCATGAAAACAAATAACTTAAAAATGTAACACTTAAACATTTAAATGAATTTATCCCAGCCGCAGGCTACATAGCACAATGACCTTAAGGCCTATACCGTTAAAGAAAATAGCCGTAGATTATAAAACAATTCGTACCTAATATAGCCATATAGGCCTACCAATAGTTACAAAATTATACATAGTTGCACAAATAGGCGTCTTAACATTGCTCCAATAGGCGTGCAACACTGCTTTTACAACGTTCCAACGGTTTATTGTCTACGCAGGTCATTAGAGAAGGAAATAAGATATCAGTGGCGTAGAACAGACTTAATGTAACATTATCTATCACATTATAGAAGATTTATATGCAAATAGATTAAAAAAATAACATTTGAATAGAATCGTGTCCAGTTTTGAGGTAGGGTACCAAAACTGTTTTCACTAGTCTGAGAAATGTATTCAACTTTTCCATGTAAATTCCATGTGTGGAGGTTCGTAAGATGTACTATTGTTCCGTGTACACCTTTATTTGACATAAATTGAACATTTTGGCCGTTTTTCAGACGATATTTAGACAAATTTCCGAAAAAGTTGCCAATTTGGCGCCGAGAAGCGTTGCACTTCGCCAATAAGCGTCTTTTTAATTCTGCAGTGTGATGACCCTCTGGAGAATACAACTAGGTCGGGCTGATATTATGTCGGACGATACAACATTAGCCATGGTATAATCTCTAAGTATCAAGGCCCGTATCCAGGAAATTGATTGGAGAGGTGCGTTTCAGTATATTATGGACCTTAATTCTGCCATTTTTGTATGGGTTCCGGGGGCATGCCCCCGATTTTGTTTTGAAAAATACACACTCAATAACGCATTCTGGCAACATATTCACACACAATTAGGGAATCAAGAATTCTCACGGGTGATCATTAGTAGAAATTAAGTTTACCGGTATCTAAAAAAAAAATTAATCCAAGAATGTGGGAGGGGGATCGGAGGCATGCCCCCAAGAATTTTTTGAAAAAGACACTAATGTGGGAGGGGGGTCGGAGGCATGCCCTCGGGAATTTTTTGAAAAAGACACTAAAAAATACATTCTGTCGCCATATTTACACAGAATTAAGGAATCAAGCAATCTCACAAGTGATTATTAGTAGAGATTAAGTTTATGGTATCACAAGTGATTATCATGTTAGGTTTACCGGTATCTAAAAAAAATTACCCAAGAATGTGGAGGCGGCCATTTTTGTAGGGGGAAGGGTGCGGGGGCATGCCCTCCGGAAAAATTTGAATTGACGAATCAAGCAATCTCACAAGTAGAGAATTAAGTTTACCGGTATCTAAAAACAAGTTAACCTTAGAAAGTGGACCTTTCTGTTTTGGGGGGACGCACCACCCCCCCCCCCCCTCGGTACGGGCCTGGTATCCTATGCAATGATATGCCGTGCAATCATTGCATAGGGGGTAGAAGGTCAAGGTAATTTTTAATACTGACAGTAAATGTTATTAAAAAACTACATGTTCTAAGTACCCACTGGGATTCGGCACAGAAATAATAAAGTCAAGCAGTAGACTGTGCCTCTTGGACCTGTTTCACCTGTTCGCTAGTTTCATATATATAGACAGGTCCATGCCAGGAAATAACTGCTATTTTCTCAGTGGATTCAGCTATCTGAAACCATACTATTTGAAATAAGCGTCTGGGCCACCCTAAAATTTTTCTGTAATCCAATATGGCGGCAAAAATTCAAAATGGCCCCAAGTTACATAGAATTGTAACTTTTGTATTTCCCTTTGTTAAAAAAACCCAAAAGACTTCTAATTCTTATATTTAATAGTAGAGTGAGATGATTATCTAGAATGCATGACAACACTTTGCTAACATTTAAATCCTAGATGGCCGCCGGGCATACACATGTATGGGAAAACACTTACATGTATATCTCCCGGTTTGACAGTGATATAATTATATTTGGACAGTCAAGGAATTCATTTATCCACTTTGTATTTTAATTAGGTCATCAGGTCACGTAGTAAATTAAAGGGACCCCTTGGGATGAGACATTTTCAATGTTGTCAATTTTGAGAATTTAATTTATATGAAGCTATATAGCCTACTGATCTTAGCTAAAAATACGAAAAAGTCAAAAAACAATTTTAAAGCACCGAAAAAGAGCGAAATAGTTGTATTTCCAGGTCGTATATTGCCATGTAAACAAAACAAGTCAGCAATATTAAGCACTTTTCATCACATATTCCCACGTATGAGACGGTAAGATCAGAGCACTCGCCGCTAATTGGGGGATAATTGGTGTCTCATAATCAGGACACGGGAGGACACACCTGCAGCACTGATTGTCTACCCAACGCTGGACCGATGCCATCAGCATGTGGCCCAATGCTGTGAAAACATTCAATCGTCCTTCAGGTATACAAATAGTTTGCTTGGGTTTCTTCTGGTTTTGTAGAAATGTTGATTAAAAATATTTGTAAAAATATGAAAATTCTGAAAAAAATAAAAACATGATCCGTGGGATACGCTACTTCATTGCGAAAGTAAAACCAAAATTGATGTCATCCCAAGGGGCTGCTTTAAATAATATAAAAAATGCTGACGCTAAGAAATCTAACTTAATTCTAACTCCTTGATCCCAATTTAAATAATTATGAATAATATAGGTAACTACAAAATGACATGCAATTTGTATTCATGCGTACGTGAATGATTTATTATTATTATTATTGTTGTTGTTGTTGTTGTTGCTGTTGTTGGTTATTATTATATTAAATAATAAATAATTATTAATTAATATTTATTAATTAATTAATCACAGGCAGTGTAGTCAGACAGTGTAGTCAGGGCCCATTTTTTAAAAAGAGGCATTCTTAAAGTTTGTAAGGCATTTCTTAGTAAAATTTGTCATGCAGTTGTTTTCACACAATTCGGATATGCTGATTCCAAATCTGCCTCATGCCAAGCTCTATTTTTAGTTTTTCCCTTTCAAAATTGCGAAACAAAATGGCCGCCAAAATAGCAGATAAAGTCTCAATTATCATGATTATACATCATGTCTGGGTGCACAGCGGACACACAAAACTTGACTTTCGTGTTCAAAATAACATTTTTGTTTTGAGGAATTTCATGTTCTAAGACCTGCTCAACTATCACGCAAAAAATCCAAGATGGCCGCCAATAAAACAAAAAGTACCATAACGTTTTTCTAAAAGTCATAGAAAGTTCTTTTTGGTGGCTAAATATAGGTTTTTAATACCAATAAATCTAGTACAATACAGTAATAACCTCTAACTTTTATATTACATGCAGTTTCAGGGAAAAATCCAAGATGGCCGCCAATTATACAGCAAGTACTAAACCATTTTTCTAAATGTCGTAGGAAGTTATTTTTGGCGCCTTAATAGTTTTCTGATACCAAAAAATACACAGCATCAAAAAACTCAGCTTCTATGTTACATGTAGTTACGGGGAATGCAAAAAATATGATTATTTAAAAACAACACATTAACTATGAGGAAAATAGCATGTGTTACTAACATCACTGTAGCTACATAGGCTTGCTGTGTATATCTCAGATTTGCATGAATGCCATCATCTTGCATAATGATAATGCTAGAATAGTCACCCTCATCAATATATTGATTATGTATTTGTGCAGCTTCGGAATTGATGTAGGAACTCCTTGATAGGACGCCATTGGCTACTTTCTCGTGGTCCTAATTCGCGCTGAATCAAAGTAAATGTGATAGTTCTTCAGGATGAGCACAAAACTTTTACACGAGAAGCTCAGAACTAGTTGCAGTTGTCCATCAATGAAGCTCCAACCACAATCTCATAGATGTTTATAATATTGTTATCTGGCCAGAGCTGTATTTATTGCTAAACAGGCCTAAAATACAGCGGATACAATATCCACTTTTTGTGGCAGGGGTTATTGACGGAGAAAGAGGATACATTGATACAATTGGCTTAAGTTCTAGTTCTGGATGTTTATGAATTAATTTAAATGTCTTTCTTTTAGAATTGATGTGCTGGTTTTGTGGAAGCCATTGAGACGGTTGAATGGTACGATAAATATCACCAGTTCTAGGTTTACACAGCTAGGCTTTGTTATGACGAGAACGTTTCGAAAGCAGAATGAGCAAGTTTACATCAGTTTCTACGACTACCACATTGTCAGTATCTGACAGTTTAATTGCCGTAATAACAATTAACGTCCAATCATATACCTCAGTATTTTTCACACTCAAATACCAGTGTTCGTTAAATAGTTGAATGGTATTGTTCTTTACCTAAAGTGGTGAATTTGAACATTGAAGTGAAAAATTGTATTGCCCTCCTCCCTGATTCTGTACTTTATCTGTTCTATATTTATCTGAGATAATATCGCAGTGTGCATGGAAATGTTTTGATGTAGGATACATGTGTCTTGCATAGATTATTAGATGATCAATGCTTATTACAAAAGAATATAATAGATAAGTAATAAATACTCTGTATGAATGATAATTAATCTATTATGTCTGGAGGAGACATATAGCTATTAGGGACCTAAATATCTTCACATCCAACATATATTTTCATCACTTTATATATGGTAAGACGTATTGTCTTTAACATCGATACCTCTTTCTGCAAAATAGGGTTGTCGCTCCCATACCACTTCAAGACACAACTTGACCTGTTGGACAATAGACAATAATTTATTCCTAGTATCTGTTATTTCATAGTATCTGTTATTTAACAGACATGTAGTTATTGTATATTATGTGAGAGTGAGAGCTTATATCTGATTGGAAGCATGCATGACCAGAACCTACTGATTCCTCGTACATTCTACCATATCACGACCACATCTAGAAAGTTTCTGTATTTTATTTTAATCTTCATAAAATCATCCTGATCGTGCTACGAACGGTATTATTGCCTCAATTACCACATACATGTATTCTGCATCATATCTCGTTGCAATAGTGTACCCAATAATCTTTCGTGACTTGTTCATGACACTCTATATCATTTAGTTGCCAATACTAGGTTGGTTACTAACATCTTCTGAAGATGGTGTATGTTCATACTATATTTATAAAACAAATTCATCGTCAGTATTTTCAACATTACCCTAGCGTGGCCTCAACCATCATTCTTATGCCCAAAACATATATAAGTAAACTTCTGCCCCAACTTACAGATTTCTGATATATCATTTAAGTTAGGGGAGTAGAAATATGTGTAGCCTACATTACGGTTTTGTGTGGATCTCTGAGCCGATGCTTGGGACTTTATTCGTTCAATTATGTCTGAAAACTGTGTTATCAGCGCATTACCAGGCTTTTGTACGGTATCTATTCTGATCAAAAATATAAAAATTAAGATGATACTAATATCATGATTATGTTGATTGTCAATCCGATTGAAAAACATAATTTTTATGTGATGTGCACGGTTTAACCAGCACAATATACCTAGTTACTAGAATAATAAATTGTTAAACTTGAACGACTTCTTGTCTCAATAGGAACGGAACATGTATGTGTGTCATTATTGCCATGGTTATGCAGACCACCTTGATGGATTAACTTCATGTTTTGCATAACCCTAGTACAGGGCTTGGGCAGGAGGGTGCCACCCGTGGCCAACGCACATTTAGATTAATGCTTTCTTCCTTACGGTACTGTAAAAACACGATGCAGGTGGATATCACATAGGCCACATACTAATAAGCCTAGAACGGATATATGGTGAGCGACAGGTTATCTAGTGCCGGACAGTGATCAACAATCATAAAATATTTTTTGTGAATAGTCTAAACATGTTTACAAGATGCCGGATATTACATTTGTTTCCCTCGGCTTCTAAATGTGAAAAAATGACTTTATTAAATAAATCATTATTATTACACTGGACTACGATGTGTCGTTTTCCTGGCGCAACATTTTTTTCCCCCATAACTTTGTGAAATATTGATAATAGATTCAAGTATGTTGCCCAGGTGGGTTTTAATACACCGAAATAATGTTTTTATGTTCATTGTAAGCCAAGCAGTGATGTAAAGTTGTGACATTTTCACTAATTTTGGCGGCCATTTTGTTTTTGAATTTTGTATAGCAAAAACACAAAATATAGCTTGGCATGGGGCAGATTTGGAATCAGCGTTCCCAAATTGTGTAAGAACAACTGCATGCCAAATTCCACTAAAAAATGCCTTACCAAGTCAGAAATTTCGAAAATGGGCCCTGACTAGTGCTGATCTTTCAGTTAGTCACAGGCACTGTGAAAAAAAACTATGGAAAAATTCGGCTCACTTTTATAACCTACATGGAAAAAAAAGGTTCCGGTGGGCATGTATAACACATGTAATGGCCTCGTTTACCTGAAAATAATATTAGTGTTCTTAAATACTAGACCTACAACAACTACTTAGAGCGTCAGCGTTATCTAATCTTTTGATCTGATCTCACAAGGCGTTAGTCAATCTTTGAACAAAATAAAATTCCCGTTGGTTAATCCCAGACATCGTGCTAGTCAATCTTTCTGCGTTTTTTCGGATGTCAAATTTACCAAACACTTATGTTTTAACAAACCTCGCTACTCCCTAAATACCCCTTACATTCATAGAAATACAGTGGGTGAATGGCTAGCTCGAAAATTGTGATAACATACCTCAAAATAGCTGAAAGCTGTCTTACCCACTTTCGGTGCATTCATCTTGGATAGGCTAACGCCGGCGTTAGCTAATCCAGTTTCGCCCCAGTGCCTCCTATATCTAGCAGCTGAACAGCCTGCTCCACCACTACCACCTGAACAGCCTGATCCTCCTCCAGCAACTGAACAGCCTGCTCCCCCTCTAGCAGCTGAACAGCCTGCTCCACCTCTAGCAGCTGAACAGCCTGCTCCCCCCTCTAGCAGCTGAACAGCCTGCTCCCCCTCTAGCAGCTGAACAGCCTGCTCCACCTCTAGTAGCTGAACAGCCTGCTCCCCCTCTAGCAGCTGAACAGCCTGCTCCACCTTTATCACTGAACAGCTTTCGAGCAGCTGAACAGCCTGCTCCCCCTCTAGCAGCTGAACAGCCTGATACCCCTCGAGCAGCTGAACAGCCTGCTCCCCCTCCTATCTAACAGCTGAACAGCCTGGTCCACCTATATCACTTAAACAGTCTGATCCCCCTCCATCAGCTGAACAGCCTGCTCCCAATCTAGCAGCTGAACAGCCTGCTCCACCTCTATCACCTGAACAGCTTGATCCCCCCCCAGCACCTGAACAAACTGCTCCCCCTCTAGCAGCTGAACAGCCTGCTCCACCTCTACCACCCGAACAGCCTGATCACCCTCCAGCAGCTGAACAGCCTGCTCCCTATCTAGCAGCTGAACAGCCTGCTCCACCTCTACCACTTGAGCAGGCTGATCCCCTTTCAGCACCTCAACGGCCTGATCCCCCTCGAGCAGCTGAAAAGCCTGCTCTACCTCTACCATCTGAACAGCCTGATCCCCCTCCAGCACATGAACAGCCTGCTCCCTATCTAGCAGCTGAAAAGCCTGCTCCACCTCTACAACCTGAACAGCCTGATCCCCCTCGAGCAGCTGAACAGCCTGCTCCCCTTCTATCTAGCAGTTGAACAGCCTGCTCCACCTCTATAACCTGAACAGCCTGACTCCCCTCCAGCAGTTGAACAGCCTGCTCCCCCTCTAGCAGCTGAACAGCCTGTTCCACCTCTATCACCTGAACAGCCTGATCCCCCAACAGCAGCTGAACAGCCTGCTCCCCCTCTAGCAGCTGAACAGCCTGCTCCACTGCCTAGCCCCCTCCCAGATATCTAATGCTAGTAATGGTGCGTCCATTAGGCACTAAGGCCCTATAAAAAGTATATTATAGGCTTAGGCAAGCCTACCCAAAATTAGGCCTAAATATACATTTTATACATGTATACACATTCTAGTCCTGGGACATATGCTATGCCCCAACCTCTAAATCCCTAGCTGTAGACGAGCCAACACCATACATATACATTTTAACTTGCGGCATTGAAGAGTCAGACGGTCGTAAAAAAACTTTAAATATTTTTGTTTGTATCTGATTTTGTAATGATAAATTTAAACAAAAAACGCTTTTTTTTTGTTTTCACTTATTTTATCTAAAAAAATGCATACTTTACATTAATATTTCAATTTATATTTCAATCTATAAATAGCAGGTCGGCGGTATAATAAAAGAACAAATTAATCTGGTCCAAACCACGGCGACCTTTCTTCATATATCCTGGATTCGCCCCGACTCAGTGACTGACTGTTATCTAAAATAGCGAGGGTTAGTGTGAGTACATACAAGCCCATAGCTTGCCCTACAAGTAGGCCAACAACAGTCAACACTATAAAAAGAATGATAGTCTAGACCCCTATTGGCCATAATCTATGGCATGCTATTGACTAACGTTAGGCTACTTGTAGTAGTAGATCTACTACTAGTACTACTATAGGGTGACTGACCAATGGTCCGACACACCATTGGTCCGACACACGACTGGTCCGACAAACCTTAGGAGAGCATAAATATCCGAATCTAACAAGAATGACCTTTCTAATCGAATGTCAAGTGCCCAACATAATTTACAATAACACAACCAGGTGACAAAATTATGTCTACATATTTGAGATTAAATTTAATTTGTAATGTATAAATCTCTGGACCCGACCCCCTTGTATCTATTAAGATAATGTACGGTAAAAATGTCATTATTAAAAATGACATTGGTAAACAGATAGAAAAATGGCAGGTACTTAAAAGGTTCTTTGTTAAATAGAGAAATAGAGAAAGATTCCATAGCTATACTGTAATACCGGTGTAACACCCCAGATTATACCCCCCTCACAACTATACCCCCCTCAAAACTATCCCAGAATCTACCCCGGGGTAGATTCTAGATGATACCCCGGGGTGGATCCTGCGGGTTTCCAGAATCTACCCCTCCCTCCCAGAATCTACCCCCTTTTTCTTGATTTAGTGAGGTGTCTTTGGATCCCAGAATCTACCCCGGCCTCCCAGAATATACCCCTTTTCAACAAATTCGTATGTATGACCCTCTCAGAATCTACCCCTCCTTCCGAGAATATACCCCCTTATTAACAACTATATGCGACCCTCCCAGAATCCTCCCCCCCCCCCTCCTTCCCAGAATATACCCCCTTTTTAACAACTATGTGCGACCCTCCCAGAATCTACCGCTCCTTCCCAGAATATACCCCCTTTTAACAACCAGAATCTACCCCTCCCTCCCAGAATATACCCCCATTTTTGACAACAATAAGCGATCCTCCCAGAATCTACCCCTCCCTCCCAGATTATACCCCCATTTTTGACAACTGAGTGCGACCCTCCCAGAATCTATCCCTCCCTCCCAGAATATAACCCTTTTCAACAACTATATGCGACCCTCCCAGAATTCACCCCTACCTCCCAGAATATACCCCCTTTTAGCAACTAAATGCGACCCTCCCAGAATCTACCCCTTACTCCCAGAATATACCCCTTTTTAACAACTATATGCAACACTCCAAGAATCTACCCCTCCCTCCCAGAATATACCCCCTTTTAAAAACTATTTGCGATACTCCCAGAATCTACCCCTACCCCCCTTTTTAGCAACTATATGCGACCCTCTCAGAATATACCCCTTCCTCCCAGAATATACCCCCTCTTTAACAACTATATGCAATACTCCCAGAAGCTACCCCTCCCTCCCAGAATATACCCACCTTTCAACAACTATATGCGACCCTCCCATAATCTACCCTTCCCTCCCAGAATATACCCTCCCCCTTTTAACAACTATGGCTTGTAGCAAGGTATTGTGTACACGGATCTGGCAAAATTGACCAAAAATAAACCATAACTCTGGACTTCAGTGGCAAAATTATTTTTAAGAATAAGATACATAGATTTAGAAGCCATTTGAATTGGAGCTCTTTTCTTATCCAGTTTTAAGCTATGTCCAATCAAAAATACTCCCTCGTCTACGAAATATGCTATTTTTTATCAGTTTATGCACCTTAAAAAATATTTTAAATTACATTTTTTATTCTTCTAATTTTTTTCAGGGCCAAGTTACATAGAATACAAGGCTGTCTGTAAAAAAGTTAACAGTAAATGTTGCTTTACCTTTTGCACAATTATGCTTTTTATGAATATTCTGATATTTTATGATTTTTCTGATATTAGAAAATAATACAAGTCAGATACACATGGAAAAAAGGAGGAATGTATGAAAATTAAATTAGCTGAGTATTGGAAGTGATAACCCATATATGTTAACTTTATAATTTGAATTCATGGTGACAAAAGTGGCAATTTAGGTGCTCTAAGGAGGACAAACACATGACGGTACATGTGTTCGTCAGTACGTCACGTTTTCATATAATAGCTAAATATTCACATGTATCATAATACAATTATATATATATTTTCACTGATATCATCTATAGGCCTACTGTTTTACTTTTGAGCTAAAGTATATAACTTTTACAATAATTTTGCTTACATAGGAAGTTTAAAATCATTTTCAGACCGGTGATGCTGAACGTTGATCCAAGGAATATAGAAAGACTTTCTATTTTCCTTGGTTGATCATAACACCTTTCCGTGGCTGGGTGCTCTGAGGGAAATGTCATTTCCCTCAGAGCACACCAAATGTAATGAAGAATTTATGTAAATTAAAGGGACTGGCCCAGGCTAAAATCATCAAAAAATCGGTGATTTTATTTCGGGTTCTTAATATGACCATATGATGTAAACATGTACATAGACTAGAACTGCAAATTTTTATAATTTTTGTGCTGCGCATTCACCAGTTAGGCTAGATATAGAGACGAAATTCCCGCATTTCCTATTTTTGACATGGTTGTCAATAATTAGAAATCGGGAATTTCGTCTCTATATCTAGCCTAACTGGTGAACGCGCAGCACAAAAATTATAAAAATTTGCAGTTCTAGTCTATGTACATGTTTACATCATATGGTCATATTAAGAACCCGAAATAAAATCACCGATTTTTTTATGATTTTAGCCTGGGCCAGTCCCTTTAAATTAGCAGATTTTTTTCAAATATATTATATTTATTAGTTTGATAATAATATTTATATTCTATTCCTCTTGTCATTATATTTAGTAGTATGTAGTAGGATAATACATATGTACTAATTACAGACGTGTATGGTGTTCCATTCCCATTAATGATCCCTTCCTGTATTTACTGTTCAAATAGTAGTTATGTTTTTTCCCCTTAACATTGTCATTATATTTATTTCATGGCTTCACTCAGATTAACAGTTTGTTTTTTTCAGTCCTAATCAGCTCCATTCTATTTTTGTTGACAGATTTAAGCCTTGTGTTTTTTGCCTTGTGTTCTCTGTACACTTTACTCCACTTCTGTGCTGCTTTCCATTGCTGCTCTCTACCTTCTTGAGTTGGTCGTCGTTCTTTAGCTTGATGCTCCACTACTACAACTCAGAGAACTGCCTCCTTCTTTAGTTCTCATGTCCTTTTAGCAGCAGTCATCTTCTCTCTCTCTTCTTTAAGCGTGTTTTTTTCTCTCTGCAGCTGACGTATGCCCAGGTTTTTTTCCTGGCAGGTGGTGTCCCTTCTTCTTGAAGCAAAGCATTCCCTTTTGTTCGTGTCAATTCTAATCTCTATAATTTGTTTACCTTCATAATTATTATGAAACAAATAACTTCCACTCCTTTAGACACTGTTCTGACTGAAAGCGCCTACTAGTACCTTATAGTAAACCAGAACACCAGAAATCCTAGAGGTCTTAAATTAGGGTCACAAAAAGACATTTTCTGCTACAATAAATATAAAAAACAACACATCATACAAGACATGGATGTCAATATGACTGTCAGAGATTATTTGCTTGATTGATTTCCTAATAACTTATAGTTATAAAATAATGGCAACATAATTGGAAAAAAAAGGTTAAAAACCTCAAAACCCTCACGACAATTATTCATCTGTCTGAGTGGAAAATCAAGATATTATTAAATTATTTACATAATAAATTCATTGTAATAGATCATACCTACTGAATACAGTGATATTTCATAAAAAAAAAACGATTTTATATGCATCAATGAAGTACATTGAACTGAATTATATTTGGTATTTGAAGTTTAATTCTGATTTGCAAAGGGTCAATTATGCTTGTTCACTATATATCTTACTGTTCTTGTAATACTCTAACTGACATTAAGAGGCCACATCACAGCTTGAATTTCATATGAAGTTTGTACATTACTTAGTAGTTAAATATGCAACTAACATTTTTATTATTTATTATGTTTCTGTCATTGCTGGGTAATATTACATACTCAAATTTACATCAATCGGGTAGGTTATGGACACTAAAAAGTCAAATTATATCATTTTCTGAAAACGTGACGTACTGACGAACAAACTTCATCGGCCAAGGAATGGAAAAAAAAAATATCTGAGGAGTAATTTTATAGCTGAGTTTATGTGTACTGACACAAGTGTTATCTGGGTAAAGTATAAAAGAAACAACTCAGACATATTTTTTTGTAGACCCACAAATGTAAAACGTGACGTACTGACGAACATTTTTGGTGGTCAGATGAATGTATGCGTACAAAATTTGTTTTGTACTGAACCGATGTAATAACACCTGTAAATGTTGTAAAAATGAAAAGCTGTTGTGACTGATTTACTAAAATTGTATTCATAGTCTGTGATATTTTACAGAAGAGCTCTAATAATAATACTTTGAAAAAAAGATGAAAAGTGAAATTACCCTTTCTCTGAACAAACAGTATGTGATTTTGTAAAAAATTGCGAAAAAAACACATTTTGCACACTTTTACAAAATTAAGACTATAACTAGCAATTATATGTCACAATATATTACTTTGAATATTTTTGTGATGAAAAAATATATTTTTTTAAATTTTGTTTTATAAAAATAGAGCTATTTTTTACCCTGAAATACACCAATTTTGCACATAAAGCCTAAATTTACATCTTTAGAAGTAGAAAATAAACCATACAAAGTATACATTTTCCGAATTTGCAGATAATTCTGTATCATAATGAATAATAATTAGATCTGAGACACTGCTGGTATTGAAATTAATGGCAATTTTACAGAAAAAGGGACCTGTGTACACAATACCTTGCTACAAGCCCTATACAACTATATATGCGACCCTCCTATAATCTACTCCTCTCTCCTAGAATATACCCCCCTTGAAAAACTTGGCCTAAAATTGCAAAACGGTAACGTCATTTCTCGAAGCAACCACCAACTGCAGCTGTAAAAGCTGGTAGTCATTAGCTTATGTGTATATATTGCGCTTGGAGTCTGACAAAATGGATGTACAATTACACGCAGATATTGTGCGGTATTACACCAGATGTGATAAAAAATACCCTCACGAAATTTATTGTTTGCAATCGGGTAAATTGCGTAGTAATGACAAGTCTAAATTCAGGCAGGTTGCAAAGCCTACAGTGTGTGTGGTGCCACTTTGATATGTACATGATTTGCGTGGACGTTCAAAGTCGTCACAAACGAAAGGCTCAATGAAGTGATGTTCGCTTGCCACGCCAACCCTGTAACTGGAGGACACTTTGCGACAGAGAAGACATTCAAGAAGGTTTCTGAGAGATACTATTGGAAAGGTATGAAAAAAGATATTGACCGATACCTGTCAGGAGTGCTTCAAGGCTAATCCCAAGATTACGACTGGAGCCCCTCCACTGAACCCGATCCATGTACCTGCCCAGGTCTGAGAGTTGGCCGGGATTGATTTAATAGGGCCTCTTCAAGAGAGTGCAGGTGGAAACAAGTACATTGTGGCAGTCACTGATCACTTCAGCGAGTGGACCGACGCAAAACTGCAGAGTGTGTGGCAGACTTTCTCTTTGGTGTAGTGTGTCGCCATGGTTGCATGGGAGCTCTTATCAGTGACCAGGGACGAGCTGGATAAGCTACAGACAACTCACAGGATATCTTCCCCTTATCATCCCCAGACCAATGGCCAACGGAAAAGAGACAACAGAACTTTGAAGAACGCACTGGTTAAACTGGTGAACGAGAAATGTGACAACTGGGATGGCCTGATCCCTGGTGTGTTATTTGCATACCACACATCTGTACATTCATCAACGAAATACACCCCGTTTGAAGTAATGTATGGACGAAAAGCAATACTCCTGTTGGATCTACCTCCGGTTAGTGACATTGAGCCAAATGTGGACACACTTGATACAGCATTCATTGACACAATGACCCAGATGCACGTAAGCATTAAGGATAATGTGGCTGAGAACATTACCAGTGCAAAGTCATCACAGAAAAAACACTATGACAGGCACCACCAGAGCCACAAGGATATCAACATTGGTGCTAAAGTGTACATCAAGAACTCCAGTAGAATCCACCGTATGGGTTCAAAGCTAGAGCCTATGACCATCGGTCCGTATGAGGTTGTGGAATCCCTGGACAAAGGTCGAGTTCGCGTAAAGAACATCAAAACATCTCAAAAACTGAAGATCCTATATCATAGCTATAGTCTAAAGATTTATGATAACACAGAAATGAGAGAACAGACTGATTCAGCTTCTCCATCCAAGAAGAGACCGAGTGACCCTACATCTGAGCGTGATGCTAAGCAAAATAAAATGGCGCAGCCCCCTTCACCGTCGCGGAAGCCTCCTTATCCTGAGTCCAGCAAGTCCAACGAGCCTCTCCTGTCACCCCAATTGTCGAGCATGTCTGTTCCTCTAGAAGCTAACTGGCCTACTAGTCAGCTGCTTGACTTGAGTCATCCTGCTTCGTCTCCCCCTGAGATGAGTCATCCTACGTCATCTCCTCCTGAGATAAGTCATACTACGTCGCCCCCCCCCCCCTGAGATGATTCCTCCTACGTCGTCTCCCCCTGAGATGATTCCTCCCACGTCGTCTCCCCCTGAGATGAGTGTGTGTAATCTACTCCTCTCTCCCAGAATATACCCCCCTTGAAAAACTTGGCCTAAAATTGCAAAACGGTAACGTCATTTCTTGAAGCAACCACCAACTGTCGTCTCCCTCTGAGATAAGTCATACTACGTCCCAAAATTTTCATTGAGCTTTTTAAATAATAACACTACATATGTGACGCAACACCCCGAAATCAGGCTAAGTGCGAAAAAAATATTTTTGAGGTTTTTGCCGTTCTAGAAAGCACACATTGTCCTGATCATTTTGGTATAAATTTCATGAAAAACGGTCCAATACTACCGGAGTTACAGCCAATTGAAAAAATTAAGTGCATTTGTAATTAAAAATAGGAGTTTTGAGTAAATACTACTCAAAGATGCAGTACATGTTAGCACATTTCATAAACTCGTTTCAACTATGACTTTTTTTGTCATGTTTTGCATTTAAAAAATGTTAGGCCTAAACAGAAAAGCAATATTTCGCCATAAATTACAAATCACCCGAGGAGATTAGGAAGTTTATATATATTTTAGGGAAGGGTAGGGTACAAACTTCCGTATGTCACCTTCTAGTCTGTATTTGGTTGCCATTGCAACGGAACCAACTCCAGAATATGAAGAAAATATTTTTTTCCCCTTTTCTGGTGGTTCTAATTCAAAGAAATTCGGCAGTTAAAGTCCTAACTAGGGTTAGAAAAAACAAAACTACATGTCTAGGTCCACACATTGTTGGGACCAACCCATATAATTTGCCTGCAGGACATCACCTTCCAGGATGGTTGCCATGGCAACCAATTTTATCATAAGTACATACAATACCCAGAAACATATAAGAATTCTAGACAAAAACACACAATATGCATGATATTTATGATCCCAGTTTATCCCACACGGAAAAATACGGGTCTCAAGACACATAGTGAAGCATCTTGTAATGCTATTGAAGTAGGGAGGGGGGGGGGGTCAAAAGGTCATCAAACTTCAGTACTTTACACCATATTTCAATCGGAAATGGTACATAAATTGCTGCTAAACATGCAATTTTGATTTCTCTCACTTGACTTTTCACTCGACTTCTCTCACTTGAAATCAGATATAGGAATGACCTAAAAGTGGTCACAAGGTTTGGGTGAACACCAATCATAATTATAATTGAGGGCCAATAACCCTTCACAGTGGTTTCCATGGCAACCAATATCACCCAAATACATTAAATTCACTGGTACATACACAAAAAATCACAAAAAGATCCCACTATCCAATTATACCAACATGATTCAAAATGCATCCTAAATGGGATTAGTGTTAATCTTGAAGTGATGAAAAAGGACCACATAGACATTATTGGTAAAGAGAAGGGTCA
Source organism: Flabesymbios commensalis (assembly GCA_964017125.1). Classification (NCBI taxonomy): domain Eukaryota; kingdom Metazoa; phylum Annelida; class Polychaeta; order Terebellida; family Flabelligeridae; genus Flabesymbios; species Flabesymbios commensalis. The sequence continues at coordinate 74,438,477 of OZ024902.1, forward strand.
AAAGGTCATGCAAAACTCTAGTACATGGTATCACATTTCAATCGTAAAAGGTTCATAAATCACTGTCTAACATGCAATTGTACACACTGAAATAGACATTGCTCAGTTGAAATTAGATCTAGGAATGACCAAAAAATGTTCACAAGGTTGGGGTAAACACCTCTCAGATTATTACAGAGGGTCAATAACCCTTCACAATGGTTGCCATGGTAACCAATTTTATCCCAAATACATATAATTCTTTGAAATGTACATGAACTCCAAAGAAAAGCCAACAAAATGACACAAACATGATTCAAAAGGCATCCTACATGGGGTCAGTATTAGTCTTGGACTAATAATAAAGCACCACAGTGACAATAAAGCTCTAACTATCACATATTTAGCTGTACACACGGAAATAGACCTTTCTCAGCCAAAATCTGATATAGGAATGGCCAAAAAGTTGTCACAAGATTGGAGTGAACCCCACTTAAAACTACTACCTACAGAGGGCCCATAAAACTTTACAATGGTTGCCATGTTAGCCAAATTCACCCCCAAGTACATATAAATCACTGAAAAATACATGAATTGCACAGAAAAATCTCTCACTCTCAAATAAGATTTAAACCTGTTTCAAAAGTTAAAGGCATCCTACATTGACTGGTAATCTTAGACTGGTATCATCACAGAGACAATATAGAAAAGGGTCAAAAGTTCATGAATGCAAAAATACAATACAATGTTTGTTATAATGGTTGTTTTTTTGTTTTGTCAGTGTAGTCCTACTTGGTGTCACAAAAGAGTATATCAATTTCACTGCCCTATGAGGAAGTTCTGGAGACCATCATTAAGGCCGTTTAGACAGAGCAATGTGGGAATATCTAAATTGCAATTCTTAGCCATAAGGATGAAAATCCATCAACATTTTTCTTCTTTCAAGAACTCCTCGTGGACTTGAAAAAAAGCTAAAGAGGGGCCGGAAGCTATGCCCAAATTTCTGATTGTTATGTGCTTATTGCGGTATATTTGCTACTGCAGTTGAATCCTGTTAGAACACGAATCGTTACACCGCGATATCGGTTAACGCGGTCCGCGCATGGACCCTGTTTTTTCCAGGTTAAATTTGACCTAATAACCAAAAGTGTCTTTTTTAGTCTTGATACCGCAGGTCTGCGTTAAAACAGCGCCCGTGCCTGTGACCAGTCATCCATGCATGCAGTTATCATTGCACAACTCCCTATTCGTGGCCACACTTTAGAAGGCACGAATACTGACGACGCGTCGGATTAGCATTTTGTCTGCTACTGCTCAAAGTGAAATAAAAAGTAACGATCCGTGGTATAGGCCCTATGATGATTCTGTTATACCACGCTATATAATATATGACAATCTTGTTATACCGATAATATGTGACAATCTTGTTATTCTGCGGTATATGACTATCTTGTTATACCGCGGTATTTGATGATCTTATTATACCCCGGTATATGACGATCTTGTTATACTGCAGTAAATGACGATTTTGTTATACCATGCTATATGACGATCTTGTTATACCACGGTATATGACGATCTTGTTATACCGCAGTATATGACGATCTTATTATACCGCAGTATATGAAGATCCTGTTACACCGCCTTATATGATGATTCTGTTATACTCAGTATGTGAGCGGTATGTGGTCATCATGTTACCGCGGTATAGAAATATAGGCCATATTATTCTTTATACAGAGAAGTTGAATTATTTTAGTTAATTAGCGTGGACCACTCTGCAATTATCGTCCGGTATGTGCTCATTTAAATTTTTATCGCCAATAGCCCAATTGAGGTGGATCTTTTGATGGTTTTTCCTGTTTTGCAGCTCACTCGTGCGATGTTTTGCTTGTGCAAGATCACAGCAAGAAGGACAATAACAATTTGTTGCGTGTTTGTAACACATTTATTAAGAACACATTTTCTCTATTTAATCGCCGCTGACAGTTAACTGTCTGGACGTCTGTGTACGTCGTTAACAGTATTGGAGCTTAACAGGTCTCCCATTGTGACCGCAGTTACTCAATATATACAATCCACTTCACTCTGTAAGCACACTGCAGGTGATAACGGTACAATGCCGGGGCAACCTCACAAATCAAATCAAATAAACTTTATTTCGAGAGGGCACTCTCACGATGTTGATCCAGCATTAAAACAGCGGTGTGCTATAGTTACGTGTGAACGCTAAACTGTTTACATCTATTGTGACCTCATGAATCATAGTCTGGGAAGCGATATAATTCTAGCAAATCTCGTCGATTCTCAAGGCCTCGTAAATATACAATACAAAGCCCACCCTCTCATTATACATGTCAATCAGTTTAAAAAATACACCTATTTTTTCGCACGAATTAGAGCAGCGTATTTGTTATCCCATAGCATGCACAGGGTTGGTGTAGATCCTTCACGCCTTCAATTCCGGCCCAACGTCGCCCTTCAATCTGTTTACTACACATGAAGTGATTTTACTGAGCGAGCACAATATGTCATCATATCTCGGGAGTGTTAATACATAGTTTAATATCTATAGATAGATAGATATTTTTTTTGAACAAAGTAAATATGTATGTTATAAACATTGTAGTCAGGATCAGTATTGTAATCAGAGCAGTATTGATTGTATAATTTGCAGTTCTCAATATGGTATATTGCGAAGTATGTACCCTATTGAATAATCCGAAATGTCTAAAATATTTATACAATGTGTTCTACTTCCCCCGTGCTGTAATACAGCACCGGAGAGTAATAACCACCCGCTTCCTGACGATACCGGGCAGTTATAACCCATTGGGCAGTTTTTACTCCACGGTAGGTTAGACAATACTGCTCTGTCACCTGGTATTATCTAGTACATAGCTAGCATATCGAACACCACCGCCTGGTATCTGGATATAGCGTGTCCATATAGGCCCAATGTTTTTACCATTAGTGGTAGAAGGGTCGTCTCGCTATAGCGCGATCCGCTTATAACGAGTCCCAACTACAGCGTTGTAATTTATTTCAGGTCCGTATCTTGAAAACTCGCTCAAGTAGAAGATCGGTAACTTCGCTTAAAAAAATACGACGCCGCGAGCGAAATGCGTCACATTTGCGAGCGCGATATCTCGGCCATATAACCATGAATCTTTCTGAAAATTTGTGACGTCATCGTAACAACATACATTGCGAAGGAGCTCAATTTTTAGAGAGATCGAATTAGAAATGAGCGAGTAGTGGCCTAATAAACATCGGCAAAATAAGCGAAGAATCCCCATGCATTGTCAAATCCCAAATGGGCGAATTGTGACGTACTCTAATTTTTTTGACTGTCCCAAATCGACATGCTCTAATAAATCATACAAAATATAAACTTTTTTTTTCACTATTTGGACCAAACTAGATGATATAAAACATGTTAAGGTATTTATTCATGTCAGAATCTCAAAATGGTAACATTGTTTCAAAAATGGCAAAGTTAAGCTAGTCGTTGGATTCCTGGCACTGCCCTCTCAGCGCATTCCGCCTGATTTCGGGGTGTTGCGTCACATATTTTCCATTTGCCACCCACTTCAAATCATCTTTATACACTACAAGTCGAGAATTGCGACAGCAATTTGCGGCTTGTAGTGGATGAAGATGACATGATAAATTCAGGCTTGAAAGTGTTAAATAAACGCATTTGCTGTATTGTCATGAAACTGTTCAATATAATTACTAAGTACAGATAAAACACCATATATCTGAGGTGTCTTCTCCCTATGTTATTTCTTCCGCTTATGAAATATTATGTGTATATATATACATATAATGTAGCTAGCCGGACCAGCAATACAATTTCATATCAAATCATTTTCACGGATATTAGTTTTTTCATTAATTATATTATCATTTCTATTTTTTCCACAATGTCTTACTGGTACATATTGACATGTCTATTATTTAGGGAACATGGCATGCGTTTCTTCGTACATACTGCAATTGTTTGCATCTTTTATGGGGTTATCTCAGATTGATTAAGTGGTTTATGTAGTAGTTTAAATGTGTTTAAATGTGTTATCTATGATAAAAAGAATCTATAAATAATAAGCTTTTTCGAGAATAATATTATTGTTTGCATTCATGAGAAAAAGCAATATAGTCCGGTCGAAATAGGGGAATATGTTATCTAAAAAAGTGCCGAAGGCATTTCGGGGTAAAAGTGTTTTGAAACCTGTTTTAACCTAATTTAAATGTGCTGATTTCAAAAATGCTGTTTGCCAAGCTCGATTTCGAACCTTTAACCTCTAAAATCGCAAAACAAAATAGTCAATGAAAATAGCTGATTTAAAGATACAATCTACAATTTTTATTGACACAAATAACACATTTGACATTAAAAGTTAAAAAATTATTTGAGCGTAGCAAAAAAATATACTGTATTTCAATTTTAAAAATAATTTAACCCTTTAGTCCCTAAAATTACTAATAATAATGTCATATTTTGTTTTCTGTCTAAAAATGCATTTTGTGATGAAAATGTCTCGATATAGGTTTTAAAATATAGTGATTTAAAAATATTATTGCATATATTTGATATAAACCTTTAACCCCTGAAACTAACAAATAATTAAAAACAACATGTAAAATTTTTGATAAATAATTAATAACCAATAACCATTATGATTCTAAAATTTTAAAATTAATAAATAATTATGCCTTGTCTTAACCTTATTACGTTTGCAACATTTTAACCCTTTGCTTCGTTAATATTCAGGTTATAAAAATGTCAACCTTTGCTCCGCGTGTGAAGCCAAATAAAAAAAAACATATGTCTATCACATTTAACCGATGGAAGAAAAAAATATTTTCAAAAAGATTCTTCAATCGTATATATAATTAATTAGTACACTAAATTTTATGTTCTCTTGGGGCGTAAGCACAGAACATTCAGACACACAAACTCACACTCCAGGCGCTATGTCTAATAAACTATATCTATGACAAAGTCATTTTCCAAACATCCTTTTTTTTTCACATCAACCCTTACTGCTATGGCGACTATAGTCGCCCAAATAAGCCAATATAGACGCCGAGATAATTCTTTACAAAAAAAAAAATATTTTAATTTTTTTTAGTGTCGTTTGTGGTGTCTTTCTATTTGCGCTTTAAAGATAGCTAACTGACTGAATTTGTAACATAATGGCTTTTAATATCAATTGTTCATCAGATGTTAAAACATGCCAGATATTACTTAGTGGGAAACCACACATGCTGCAAATTTTATGCAGCAGTGTAAGGGTCTGACCATACTGCACAGCCATCTCCCCCCCCCCCCTATATTTTTAGGTAATAATTATAGGAATAACATTTCAGCCATGAAATATCTTACTATTTTTGGGTCATGACTCAACTTGTTAGCAAATATTTGTGAACAAAACCAGATAATTGGCTAATAGTAGATCCAGATCACAACGGTAACGACCAGTAAAATTATTAGTAGAACTAACAAAAAAAGCTTCTGCATCACAGTATACAGTTACAGTATCAAGTAGCAAGTTTTTAAATATTATAACCAACACTTTATTGCTTTCATCAATGAATATAATTAAAAAAAGATCTGCTCATCTAGATGTAAGCAAGACAATGTTAATAAAGACGACATTTTATGTTTTTTACAACAATTTACCACAGTTACTATTTTTAATGTGGTTTAATGTATCTGTGCTTAGTGTGGGTGGATCATCATAATTTGTTGCCACCCGCATGCGTAGCATGGGCAACGTTTTGGGGAGTAGGGCTGTCATGACAAAGCTGTCATTGATCAATGACGTTAAATGAAACAACGCACTTGATTAATGTCTATCTGGAAACTGTAGAATTCAAAAGACTGAAAAAATAATGATTGTGATTATTTTAATCTGTTGAAAATGAAAGTTGTCAGTACATCCTAAGAGAAAACTAACGTTTTCACTATAGGCTATTCGGACCAAGTCCAGTATTTTACCCCCGACCAATAGAAGAGTGGGTCAGCTTGTCACATGATGAGATCAGCCAAGCACCGCCGTCATTCACTTGTAATTTAAATAAGGGGTGGAATACCAGACTTGAGCCGGCTATTCTATATCCTTTCAAAGCTTAACAATAGTGAGAATATTGGAAACATGATTCTACTGCGACTTAAATCACAGCGTCCCCATGGTCACTAACATTATAATATAATTATTTAAGAACATCTTCATATTGGAAATAATGCTGATCTCACGAGCTCGTTCGAATAAAAAATTTCCATAAATGCTCAGGTTGAACTAGGCTAAAAGCATTATGCTAGGTGAAAGATGAACATGAATTTGGCTCTGTATCACCCTTGTAATATTTCCCATATCTATTCGATAATTGTTCATCAATATGCTTTAATAAAATCGATGTTGTCTTTAACACATGCACAAGTTCAGTGCAATCAAAACTCTTTCTGATTGGAATGATAAACTCCTAATATAAGTATGTATCACTATCCCTATTGATTTATAAAATAAATCCCTATGAAGCGCGTGACTTCCATTAACTTGGGGTAGAGCCAAATGTTTTAATTGCATATTTTGAAAACATAATAATTGTGGACAAATAAGCTGGTAAGCTTTACATCACAACTCAGATTGTGTAGCTGGCTACCAGCCTCACCAATACACATTTAATTTGCATGGTTCTAATCTCAACTCGACAGTTATCGCTTCTATACATATTACCCAAATATACAGGCAATGTTCAATAATACGCATGATGTGGCCTATAAAAAAGCCGATCGACACTAACACTGGCCCGTTGGCCCGAGGCCAGTAAAAATCACTAAGGGCCAGTAAATCACCTGAGATACTGGCCCTGGGGGCAACGGAAAAATTACACTCCCCTTGATACTGTGTACACTAAGGACTAGAACAATAAGGCTAAGGGCCACTAATTATTTGAAGTGACTGGCCCTTTGGGATACTACCTGAAATCAGTTAGTGTCGATCCCTGAATGCAAGAAGTGATCTAATCACATTCGCAAACTATACTATGCTCACATTCTGGAGTACATTGCATTTTACTGTGATTGGTTGTCACGGATCAGATATTATTTTGTGCTGAATATTATTTTGTAGAATATTTTGTTGTAGTAGGTGACACATTTTGTTCTGTTCTGAAACAACATGTAATATAATTTTATAGAAGGCACGTACAATACCATATTTTTATCTGATGACAAACTATTCCAGCTCACATCTTAGTGTGGTAAATTTGTACTAAAAAGGATGTCGCTTCCGCATTCCTAACAAGGATTCTGGAGATGTGTAAGATATTTTTGTATTGTACATGCTGATATTATTACGGGCGAGGCTATACGACTTATTAGAACAGATTTTATTAAACAATATAAAAGTATCGCAAATAGAAATAATATTAAATCATAATGGGTCTTGTTATTAAATTGTTTGAGGTTTTCATTCACTTAAAAGTTTTGCGACCGCCAGGGCTTGAATTTTGAATCCTGTGTCTGGAGGGCAATGTCTTCTCATTCATCTCACCATCCTCAGGATGTTGTACTGGCCGCAAATAGTTGTTAAAAATGGGGGTATATTCTGGGAGGGAGGGGTGGATTCTGTGAGGGTCACATAGTTGTTGAAAAGGGGGTATATTCTAGAGGGAGGGGTAGTTTCTGGGTGCAAAGACACTTCACATAATCACAATAAAGGGGGGGGGGGTAGATCCTGGGAGGGAGGTGTAGAATCTGGGAGCTGTCGTAATCTACCCGGGGGTATAGTCCAGGATCTACCCCAGGGTAGATTCTGGGGCGCCCAAAATCCACCCGGGTATAATCTGGGAGGGGGGTATATTTCCAGACCTTACACCGGTATAGATATATGGCATTTTTCTCTATATTATTTTAATACAGCAAATAACCTTCAAGAACATTTTTTCCTAAGAGTGCATACTCATTGAATTTGATGTTTCAGCTACTATTTCACCAAGCAGAGGATAGTTTGACCAGTACTTCATATTTAAAATTGATTTTTTATTGAGAAAATGAGTAACAATGACTCATTTTACTTGTTACATTGAATGACATAACTAAATTACAAATACTTATCAACTAATCTACTTTGTCTTGCTTGAAATCTTTATCAAATCAACCTTTGGATATCGAATTACAGATCGGTAAAGGGTGGACCAGATGATACGTGGGGTGTGTGTGTGTGGGGTGGGGGAGGGGGGGCTATGAGTTTTACCACCGGAGCAAACTTGTTATTACAAATTATTTTTCCTGAGAAATCCCGGACGGGAGCGAATATTATATTAATTTGTGTATTTTTTTAAGTTCTAGGATAGCTCTGATAAATTCGAACTCTGAGAAAAGGAGGTCATGGCAGCCATTTTCATTTTGACGTCAAAGAAAAATATTAATTAATTAATAGCCGCAAATTAAAAAAAAATCAGAGGTTAACCTTGCCTGAACCTTGCTTGATTTGAGCTCCTACTTGACCTATCTATGATTAAGAGGCTCGGGATATTTCCGTCGCAGACGAGCCTCGTTGATATTTGGATTTGACAAAATATTACAAATCAAATCTTGTCAGCAAACTTGAAAAAAACTAGATACATGTAGCCTAGGTCTACGTTCAACCCGGGTTGGGGCGACGTCACGAACGATAGTTCAGCATTAAACCAGCTAAGATCGTTTTTACTAGGTAGTTAAGCAATGTGTTTATTAAATCTGGTATATTTTGACAGGAGTTGGAGGTAAAAAGAACCATGTAGATTTATTTGATGACAAAGCTACGGTGGCCCATTGGGGTCACTAAACTCCATTTAGTCCTGCTGTTACTCAACTCAAATTTTCTTTTTACTCAACTCAAATTTCGTGTTACTTAATGCAATTTTATTGTTACTCAACTCAAGTTTTCTTGTCACTCAACTCAAATTTCTGTATATCAACACAAATTTCCTAGTAACTCAACTCAAGTTTCCTTGTATCTCAACTCAAGTTTCCTTGTAACTCAACTCAAGTTTCCTTGTGACTCAACTCAAGTTTATAGGCTTACACGTATATAGGGGAAGAACGGGCAAAGGGAGCCACTTAATGTTTCTATATCATTTAAGAAGAATAATCGAACTACTTTAAAACCAATGACTGTTCCATTCTATGCAGGCTACATGAGTTCATTTATCATTCTTGAAAAATATGCTTGGAGTCAAACAACAAACCACATCAGTTACTATTTATGGGGATACAGGAAGGTATCCTCTCTTTTTAAAACAAGAAATTCTAGCTTTGAAATACTGGATTTGCTTGATCTCCTTGCCTAGAAGCTGCTATTTGAGAATCGTGTACAACTCACTGGCGTCTCTTGACTTTATTGGTGAAACAAATTGGTGCTCTCACATCGGGTCATTATTATTCCGAACAAACCACCGCGACGTTTGGGAAAATCATAGGGTAGAAAATGCCAATCGTCTCATCAAACAAGTCAAATTATGTTTGATTAATACATATAAAGTTGATTGGTCTATCAAAGCCCGACACTCCATAAAATTACCAACGCACATAAAGTTCAAATTCGAACACTCGCTAGAAGAATAGCTGTTTTACATCCCCGACACAAGGTGGATGAAGGCACTATCAAGATTAAGCTCACATATATGCTAGAAATTGAACGAGGAAGGCGTGTCAAGCCGCAAAAACTACCAGTGCTAGAACAGCGCATATATGTCAAAGATGTACATCAAACTCTGTTGATGACAAAATTCATTTTTGAATTACTTGCTCTTACTTCGCTACACAGCGAACTAGTTTACTTGCCGAAAGCAAACTACTCAACAGTGAATTTGACTCGCTCTCAAACGACGACAAATTTATGTATATTATGTCATCTACACATCGACCATTAGTAAAATGCTTAGCAAAATACACCTATAGCTGTTTTCAAACCTTAAGCGTGTCTCGTACCTCCGCTTTATAAAACGATTGGGGCGTAGGGTGACTGGTGCGGCTGGTGATTCTTCTAATCATCCACTCATGAAATCATCCATGCTGTCGGGGGATCACCACTGTGGTATCAGCGACTGGTGCACTGTTGATTCCTCTAAGCATCCACTCATGAAATCATCCATGCTGTCCGGGGAACACCACTGTGGTATCAGCGACTGGTGCGGCTGGTGATTCCTCTAATCATCTTGGTGTTTCGAGCTGACGTCAGTCAATGCTTTTTTTAGATTGTTTTTTTAACATGTTAAATGTAACTAATATTATTATTTTCTTTTTTATACATACTCTCACTCATTATGTAATCACTCGGTTTCTACGTTTTTTTGCTATATGAGGTAGCTATTTTATCTCTGGTTTTGGTGCGGGAAACTTAAAAATATCATGCCAATGCTGTTTAACTGTAGGTTATTTTAAATAGTTCTGATGCATATTTTATTTGACCTGCGTTTGTTTTAGTATATAAAGTCGTTTGATTTTAACATGTTTAAGTTAACTTAGTATGCATATTTTACCGAACTAATCCTGTTGTATGTAGTCTTGTACATATGTTCATTTTAATGACGCATAAGTCTGCATAGACTTACCGTCGTCAATAAATATCTATCTATCATATAGCAGACACTCTTAGTGTTTCAGGGATACCTTATTTTAATTATAAGCCAAATAGACAGCTTTGACAGCGCATTGGGCAAAGGGGGTCACCCCCACTTTGGGTACCGATACTTTTTTAATTTTGATACACAAGTATGTACACCGAAGAGAGCTTAATAAAACAGATATGAAAAAAGCCTTTCATTTGATGTGTATGGTGACATGCTTTGATGGACATAATTCTAAGTAGTATACGGTACTAAATACTGTCGTTCACAGGGATTAGTTTGTGAAACATGCACCCATTGAAATTTGGCGGGCAAAGGGGGCCATGCTGTATGGTCTTTGTATTGAAATGGCCTGGCCCCCTTTGCCCAAGGGGTAGAGGTGGTAAAATTATATCTATCTATCTCTCCCCGAAGTAATCTCCTGACTGAAGTAATGACTAGGAAACAAAGGCAATTTAATGTACCGGTACCACACAAAACAATGGATTTTCAGAAGAAATCACATAAATTAGTCAAGAGATGCATACAGATATTAGGTTATATTGATAAGATTGTTGCCATAAACCCCCCGTCGTCTATTATTTTCATCTATGATATGTATGAGATGTCTATTTGTGTTTTTTGTACACACATATTCACAATTCATAACTATGACATCATTAATATTTCATAGAACACGTCATAATTAAAATATCATTGATGGCCCCCTTTGCCCGCCAGCCCCCTTTGCCCGTCTCTCCCCTACCATAGATTGTCGGACCAATGGTTTGTCGGACCAAAGGTGTGTCGGACTATTGGTGTGTCGGACCAATAGTGTGTCGGACCAATGGTGTGTCGGACCAATGGTGTGTCGGACCAATGGTGGTTCGGACCAATGACACTATAGTCTACATTGTACTGCTCCGCTTGGCAGCCAATCAATGCGGGATTGTTGAGGGCGAGAAGACGCGGTCACTCGTCTTGGTTTGACCACTGCTTCCCAGCATCATCAGCATCACCATAGCGATCTGAGACTCTTCAAAGTTGAGTCAGCGGATCAATGCGGGCTTGTTGAGTGCGAGAAGACGCGGTCACTCGTCTTGGTTTGACCACTGTTTCCCAGCATCATCAGCATCACCATAGCGATCTGAGACTCTTCGAAGTTGAGTCTGTACTGGGGGTGTACTGAGGAGAAGCAGAAGATGCGGGGAGCGGCTGGTCGGCAGATTCGTGAAGTAAGGCAATCAGCTCGGCACTTATTGGTTCTAAGGGATCCATTGATCCATGCCAGGAGTTAGAGAGCGATTGACAAAGTCGGAAGGCCTGGGCAGCCCCACTTCAGGGCTAGCTATCCCAAACAAACAACAAACTACAACATGTAGGCCTAGCTGGTCTAGTATTACTATTACTAACGTTACAGTATTATAGTCTGTCCGACTTTTATTTTGGACCATCCTCCACCTTCGGACAGACTTAGGTCCAGTAACCGTTACGTTAGAACTTAGAGTTAGAGCTTATAGTCTCCTAACGTTAGGCCTAGATGGTCTATCAACTTGCATTTTAATTTTTATCAACTATAACTAGGGACACCCGAGAGTGAGTTCCGAAGTTCCCAAGTTCCCCGGAACTTCAAGTTCCGAAGTTCCCGGAACTTCAAGTTCCCGGAACTTCAAGTTCAGAAGTTCCCAAGTTCCCGGAACTACCGGAATTTCAAAAAACATAATTGTTGAAGTTACATAATTAAACAGAGATGAACATATAATAGTTCTACATATGAACATATAATATAACAAACTCTGTCATAGACTAAGTTATAGTAGGCCTAAGTCAACATAGTCTTTGCAAAATTTCATAAAAATCGGTTGAGAATGGACTGAGAAATCGAGGGAAAACATGCCCTAGGTCTACAAGTTATGTGAAATTAATAAAATGAATAGGATTTTAGGCCAGTACCCCCACCTTTCTGCACATAGGCTACAGGCTAAACTGGGCCAGGAGAACCTCTTGAGGATGGTGAGATGCCGCTGCCCTCCAGACACAGGATTCGAAATTCGAGCCCTGGCGGTCTGAGGTCGAGCATGCCACCTCTCGGTCACGGAGGTTCCCCACAATATTGAATCATTACGAGTAAGCGGAGAAGAAACATTGTTTCTTTGAAACTTGAAGGCCAGAGCAGGGCTCGAGCCCGCGATCTCCAACTTTCCAAGCAAGCAGATTTAACCACCGCAGCAGAAGGCCAGAGTGGGGCTCGAGCCCGCCCTACAAGTTAAGTGACTTCCACTAAAGTAGTAGGCCTATTTACATGTATTAGGCCTCAGGGAATAATTTGTCCCAGTAAAATTGTGTAGCAGTTTAGCAGCCTTGCATGTGGTAAACTACTATTCTCCATGCGAACAATTGCTACACCAACATATTATTGTGTAGCATTTGCCCAAAATTGTGTAGCAAACTGCTCCATTACACCAGGCAATTTATTCCCTGGGCCTATGGCTATGTTACGCAAACGGTGTTCATTTGAGTGAGGTATGCTGATTAAATATTTAGACAGCGCCGCAGACGGTGGACTAACATAGGTATACTGGCTCGTCATCGTAGGTCCCTATTTTGTTTTTTTTCATTGGATGTCGGCCCAGCATTGGAATGACGTTTGTATTGAGACGTTCACCCAACATTGGTTTTAAGCTGGCCTTACATCACATCAACATCTTTTCAACGTAATAGTCGGCTGCATCAGGTTTTACCCTGCTATCAAACATACCATCCACAATCGTGCTTTAGCGCTTAAAGTTAAAGGTTTAACATGGTTCATATCCAGCCTCTGACTAGACGGGGCACCTGTCTGGCACTTCGTTTCCAGACGGGGAGCTGAATGTTGTTTATAGACTCCAGAAATTCAAACAAAATGGCCGCCGTTTATACTGTTCATACCAGCTCGATTCGAATTTTCAATTGTTAATATTCTCCTGACACGAACTTGAAAACTTATTACCGGTGGCGGCTATACATTTTCTCAGCGTCACAAATTGATTGTACACCACTAGACAGTCAGATCAGGGTGTGCAGACATCACACTGGTGCCTCGCCTGTTTTTTCAATAGGGAGCTTGTCAACCGGTTGACAATGTTGACTAGCCTCTGACCGACAGACAGGAAGAACGTTATTTTATCCCACGCGAACACGAGGCGTTACGCCAATGTGAATTTAATATTGGACCAGCGTCGTAGATAGTAGGTTTACCCAGTATTAAAACAACATTAGAATAACACTATTGTTTACGAGGAAGTTGGCTGTACATCGACTTGTATGCTGTGAAAGTTCCAGGTAGGCCTACCATCTAAAACGCTCAGGTCACAACAGATAAACATCTCGTGTTTGTCTAACGTTACAACAGAGTTTGTTAAATTCTATGAAGGGCGGATGGGAGGGGGAGGGGATGTTTCGCCAGGAAACAAATCCATTACTCAACTGTTCAATTCTGTTTATTCATTTAATTTTAACAAATTATGTTATTTGAAATTCCGGGAACTTGAAGTTCCGGGAACTTGAAATTCCGGGAACTTGGGAACTCACTCTCGGGTGTCCCCTACAAGTTTTACGTAGTGATAGAAATTCAAAAGCCCGTGGAGGAGGAGTCTTTATTGCTGTCAAAAAACATTATGACATGACCCTCCTCCCTGATTTACAAACTAACTGCGAAATTTTATGGGCTAAAGTTCAAATATCGGCATCAAAATCATTAACCCTCGGTTGTTTTTATAGACCTCCTGACTCCAAAATTAGTACTTCAGAAGAACTTGTGAAATCTTTGGACCTGATGCAAAAAAAATCATATCAGACCATTGTCCTGGGAGGTGATTTCAACCTACCTGGAATTGACTGGGACAATGGGGTAGTAAATCCTAAAGCGGCAAACAAATCCCAATGCGAGCTGTTTCTGTCAAGCTGCCTTGGCCCAAATTCACAAAGAACCTACTAGAGAAGAAAATATTTTGGACCTCCTGATCACAAATAAACCTGGTTTAATTAAATCTTCTCATAGTATACCTGGAATCTCGGATCACTGTGCTGTGGTGACCAAACTGGATATTGACCCGCCCTATCGCTGTACAAAACCTCACCCAGTGCGTCAGTTCAAAAATGCTAATTGGGAAGCTATCAGGCAACAAATTAGGAGCTGCTGGACCTCCTTTTCAAAAAAAAGTCCTAGCCGTTCTCTCAAAGAAAATTGGTTGAAACTAAAATCCATCCTAAATCAATGCCTGGACAAATTTATACCAACCAAAATGACTTCCCATCGGGAAAATCTACCTTGGCTATCCAAATCACTTCTCGCATCTGTTCGGAAAAAAGCATCTCTATATAATAAAGCCAAGCGTACGAATAAAGCTGACCTTTGGGCAAAGTACAAATTATGTAAACGGCAGACCCAGCGTGCCATCAGGTCTGCCAGGTGGTCTTTTTTGAAAAACAAACTTTCTGAATCTTTAGAACAAAAAAATTCAAAACCACTCTGGCGTTATATCAATCAAATCGTCAGGATGGAAATGGTGTCTCTCCTTTGAAGGAAAACGACCAGCTGCATTCAGATAGCAGACGTAAGGCCGAAATATTAAACAACCAATTTTGCTCAGTTTTTACCTCGGAAGACACCACAAATATACCTAAACTACCCGGACCACCGAATACTGAAATGCCTAAATTTGAAATTACTGTTCAAGGTGTAACTAAATTACTCCAGGGTTCAAACGGCGGGAAGGCACCCGGACCAGACGAGCTCCCGAATCTGATTCTGAAGAATGCTGCCAACGAAATATCTCCCTTTCTTAAAATTATTTTTGATCAATCTCTACAGACGGGCAAATTACCAGATGACTGGGTAGAGGCTAATGTTGCCCCAGTCTTCAAAAAAGGGGATCGGCACTCTCCGGCAAACTACATGCCGATATCCCTCACATGTGTTTGTGCCAAATTACTCGAACACATCATTTGTAAACAAATTATGTCCCATTTTTCGAAAAAACTAAATTTTAACACCTGTACAACATGGCTTTCGCTCAAAACACTCATGCGAAAGCCAGCTTTTAATTACAACTGATGAATTTATTCAAAATTTTGAAGGCAAGACACAAACAGATGTTGTTGTCTTAGATTTTATTAAGGCCTTTGACGTTGTCCCCCACCAACGCCTCTTACACGGGGAACAACTCTTAATTGGATTCAAAATTTCCTGACCAATAGAACCCAAAAAGTAGTAGTTGATGGCAATTCTTCAGAATCAGCCCGTGTAAAGTCCGGTGTGCCCCAGGGTACTGTTCTCGGACCCCTACTTTTCTTGACCGACATTAATGACCTCCCTTCCACGGTCTCGTTGCAGGTTTGTCTCTTTGCAGATGACTGTCTCCTGTATCGCCCGATAAAATGTCGGGCAGATCAGGAGAAACTGCAGAGACCTATCTGCGTTACAGGACTGGGCAGATCGATGGGGGATGTGCTTCAACCCCTCGAAATGCTCGGTCCTGAGGGTGTCCAGGTCGAAATAAAAAACCCTGGAATTCCAGTACACCCTGAAAGGTGAAACATTAGAAAATGTTTCATCAACACCATATCTTGGTGTTTGCCTTAGCGAGACTCTGGAATGGGAGGCCCACATTAACAAAATTACGAGTAAAGCGAATTCCACCCTGGGCTTCCTTCGGAGGAACCTGAAGGCATGTCCCCCTAAATTAAGGGAGACTGCTTATTTCTCCCTGGACAGATCATCCTTAGAATATTCTTCAGCAGTTTGGGACCCCTTTAGACAAAAAGACATTGATAAATTAGAAAAAATTCAAAGAGCAGCAGCAAGATTTGTCACCCAAAATTATAGACAAACAGCCAGTGTGACATCTCTCATTCAGAACTTGGGCTGGACTGACTTGAAAACAAGACAAAAAAATTCTAGGCTTTTATGTATGTTCAAAATTTTAAATGAGTTAGTTGAAATTCCTATCAATGACCGTTTAATCCCAGCAGATGGAAGAACACGTGGTGGGCACAATCAGGCTTATGAACACATCAGAGCTAACACCACACTGGGACAAAATTCTTTTTGGCATCGAACTATCCCTGATTGGAATTCTCTTCCGGCATCTGCCAGAGAATCGAAAACTGTGGCAGCATTCAAGAGTCAGCTGGTCGACTAGATCTGCCAGCCTCTTCCTCCCCCCCCCCCCCCCATCCAGCCTGATACTCCACAATGGAGGGCTGCTGGAGTATTTACTCAAAGTCAAAGTCAAATACGTTAGAAATCTACATCTAGGTCTAGGGCCTATATGGGCCATTATCAAAATATTTGAGCAAAAACGGTAAAGACATGTCTTCAACATTTTCTCAACAAGTTTGCATTATTTCTTTATTGTTATCATTTAATCAGTTAAAGACATGTATTTGGAACTCAGAATTTTTTTTACAAGCATTTATCTTAAAAAATCAAATTTCAATTGAATATAATATGGTTAATTTGTTTTCACCGTGAGGTGTCTGAAATGGGTAAAAAAAACTTGCGATTTTTTAAAAACTTGGAAATGTCATATACCGGTAGATCTAATGACGTTATTGCAAATCATGACAGGTTGGCACTATTTCTAAAATGTCTTTTCTTGATAATAAAATAAAAATGCATAAAAAAGTTGACTGAATCACCAGTTATTCAAAATTTAGCCGTGGTCCAAGTTTTGGAATGCAAATGTCTGTACCGTTACCAAGAACCCTTAAGGCCTATTATTTTTGCAAGTATTCACCAGTTGGCTCTAGCACATAAATTCCCGGATCTAGTCAACTATTTTTTCTTGAAGTAAACAAGATTTGATTTATGGACACAGATAAATGCAATATAAGTGTAAAATAGGATGTCACAAATAAAATGTCACAACAATAGGATGTCTTTACCGTGTGTCCAATAACCTTGGTTGAAAAATTAAATAGCTGTTCTAGATTATTCTTGTCATCAGTACATGAAGAAAACAACGTTGTGAAGTCAAAAATGGGCACATATCTTGTAAAATGTTTATTTTATGCCAAATAATGTCTTTACCGTTATAATGATTTGTCTTTAACATTAAAACGGTAAAGACCGGCATAAAACGGTAAAGACAAATACTATTTTGAAAGGTAAGTTCTGTGGTAATTCAATGTCCCTTTAGTCATAAGACCTCTTTATTTAACTTTTTTTCTTTACAGTTACAGCAACATCTTTACCGTTACAAAACCATCTTTACCTTTTAATGTTCTGTCTTTACCGTTATAAAATTGCCTACGATTTAAGCCATACCAGTAAAGACAAAAAAAGATTGCTATTAATGTAGACCTATCTAAAAGTGCTAATATATAACATGCTGCTTGGATATTGCACACTGATGCTTGGCATAGTATCCTATATGCATACATAAGATTTGAATTCACAAAATCAGAATTATTTTTCAAAATGTCTTTACCGTTATTGCCCACTTTTTCAAGTCTTTACCGTTATTGCTCTTTTTTTTTAATGGCCCTAAACAAAATAGTCGGATTCATATAAGGTAGGTACTTTCAATAAATTATAAAATTGTCCAATAAAATTATGCTGAGCCTTTTTTCGTAACTGCCCACATGCTAGAATAAATAATTGACCACATTCCACAGTTTTCACTAAGCAAGAAAAATGCTGTGCCAGATCAAAATCTGAGCTAATTATAAAAACATCCAAAAGCTGTGACCTTTATTTTGCAAATTCCGGCAGGGATACAAAAGCCAAAACATCACTCAGACACTTAAATTTTTTGAAGCAGCTGAATAAGACTACTGAGACTACATCAGGGCACCCAATGAGTCTCCCGCAATACTGTAACAGAGCAAATAGGTCACACAACAATCAGAAATTTGGGCATAGCCTCCGGCCCCAGTTTTTTTTTTTATGACATCGCAAGGCTCTGAAACACTGACAGCCATGTTTTAGCGGGCTTGGCTCTACTGTGATCACCAGAGCGCTCTAGCTGACTAGGGCCAACACCGCTACCGTCTTACCGGTAGGCGGAGTCACTGTTTTTTTTACACGGGCAGCTGTGGAAAAATGGCCGTCAGTGCGGCCGAGCTCCACGCAATGTGAGTAGCTTGGCTTAGCCGGGTATACGAGGGGGTCATGGAAGAAGAAAAATTTTGATGGATTCTCATCCTTATAGCCATGAAACTTCCATTTTTACCCTCGGTGCGCCCCATGAGTAAGTGCAGGGTAGGCAAACAAAACTTCACCCAGGTTTTACCATGGGCAAACTAGTGCAGCCTTCCCCAGGCATCTCAATTCTTCGAGATGCCCACATTGTTCTGTCCAAACGGTCTTAATGATGTCCTCCAGAACTTCCTCATAGGGCAGTGGACATAGTCTATTTTAATTTTTTGCATTTTTTTACAAAAATTTTAAAATGGCAAATTAATTACAAGTAAAAAAGAGATTGGCCAAAACTGCATGTATCTATTTAACCAATTGATTAGTGCTGGTAACTTTGGCCAATCCCTGTAGCCCATGAACTAATGGAAGCCTGTATATGTATGTGTAAAAAGGATTTGTAATTTGAAATTCCCGTATTTCCCAATTTTTTACATGATTGTCAATAATTAGAAATCAGGAATTTTGTCTCTATATCTAGCCTAACTGGTGAATGCGCAGATCTTTTGCAGTTCCAGTCTATGGACATGCTTACATCATATGGTCATATTAAGAAGCCAACATAAAATCACCGATTTTTTTATGATTTTAGCCTGGGCTAGTCCCTTTAAGATTAGCTATTTTGGCAATATTCTCAAGAGAGGATTGAAAAAAATAAATTACAAATCCTTTTTACACATACATATACAGGCTTCCATTAGTTCATGGGCTACAGGGATTGGCCAAAGTTACCAGCACTATAGTCAGATTCACATTAAATTCATCAACCAGGATTATTGAATTTCGCGGATTTCTCAGTCAAATCTGAACCAATTTTCATGAAATTTTACACACACTATTTTCCATTCATGTCGTAACTACCCTGAAAATTTCGCGAAGTTTTGATAAGTATTTTAGAAGTTAGACCATTTGACATGTAATACAATTTTGAGACAAAGCTAATGGGTTTATAGAGGGCAACATTCTTATTTTTTTACTACATGTCAAATGATCTAACTTTTTAAATACTTATCATAACTTCGCGAAACTTTCAGGGTGGTCACGACATGAATGGAAAATAGTGTGTGTAAAATTTCATGGAAATTGATTGAGAATTGACTGAGAAATCGGCGAAATTCATCCACCACGGTGAATGTGAATCCTGGTATAATCAATTGGTTAAATAGATACATGCAGTTTTGGCCAATCTCTTTTTTACTTGTAATTAATTTGTATAATTATAATTCCAATAAAAAAATAATTAGCACTTGGTCTATTTATTTTTTTATTGCATCATTAAAAATGTATTATGTGGAACTACATAGAAAAGAAATGAAAGGTAGGTGAAATATGTTCTTCAAACTTTGGCATGTGGTACAGCAAATCTGTAAACTGGTGTTTATAGGGCCGGCCTAGGCTACTGCAGAAGACAGGTAGTTTTGAATAGATTTAATTATAATAGGCTTAGCACACCCAAGCTGTAACATATAAAGGCTAATTTAATGATAATAATATATAGGTCCTTATATTAATTGTAATTTTAAGAAACTGTAAGCCTTTAACTTTTATTTAAATCAGATATACTCGGTAATGTCTCTGTGAAAGAAACATTTTTCAGCTGATGATATATAGATGCCACTTATAAATTTATAGGGAAAACTACAAAATGCTTAAAACATGGCATCACGTTGACTCGTCGCTCCGAAAATGAACAAGTTCTAGCGGTAAAATTATTTTACTGTTTAAAAATAGACATTTGTGGCTAGGCCTATAGCAAGGTGTTTGATAGGTTTTTATTCCTTCTCCGGTTCCATATTTACTAGAGCCCTCAATAAAGTCGAGCGGTTTTTTTATGAAAAAATAAAATTAAAAAAAATCCGAGATCGATTGCATCTAATTTAGGTGATTTCTGGTCTTTAAAAAAAATCAGGGAAATTCATTGAAAATTGAATCTTTCCTGTGCCTGCAAAATCACGTGTTTCCGTGACACAAAAAAAATGGTGTTCAAAAAATGGTATTTTTTGCGACTTTTAACGTCCTAATTTATGACGTTATAATTATAGCAGAACGTTTTAATTATTTTTTATCACGGGAGAATAGGGTCTCCTCCATTGATCATTGAAATTTTATTAAAATAGAAATAAAAATGAAGTAGACTAGGTCTAGTTATCGCCGACCGAGCGGGGTGTTTTGAGCGAAAAAATTGTGATTTTGAGACACTATAGTTTTTTTTAATAAATTCTGAAAAAAACTAAGTATACTGAAAATATATCATTTACAATAAATGTCAACTCATTAAACAAATGTGTTTATAGAACCGACACAGGTGAGTACACTGAGGGAAAGCTATGTTTTTTGTATAATTGATTAGAATTCCATGTGCTCCTAGTATATTAAATGTTGTGACTTTTATTGCAGGCCTGTGAAATAGATAAACTACCAGTATTGATCCGAGAACTGCAAATTAAAGGGACTGGCCCGGGCTAAAATCATAAAAAAATCGGTGATTTTATTTTGGCTTATTAACATGACCATATATGATTAAGCTAGACATGTTCATAGACTAGAACTGCAAAAGTTTTTTGATTTTTCTGCTGCGCATTCACCAGTTAGGCTAGATATAGAGACGAAATTCCCGTATTTCCTATTTTTGACATGGTTGTCAATAATTAGAAATCAGGAATTTTGTCTCTATATCTAGCCTAACTGGTGAATGCGCAGCAGAAAAAATTAAAATCTTTTGCAGTTCTAGTCTATGGACATGCTTACATCATATGGTCATATTAAGAAGCCAACATAAAATCACCGATTTTTTTATGATTTTAGCCTGGGCTAGTCCCTTTAAGATTAGCTATTTTGGCAATATTCTCAAAAGGGGATTGAAAAAAATAAATTACAAATCCTTTTTACACATACATATACAGGCTTCCATTAGTTCATGGGCTACATACAGGGATTGGCCAAAGTTACCAGCACTAATCAATTGGTTAAAAAGATACATGCAGTTTTGGCCAATCTCTTTTTTACTTGTAATTAATTTGTATAATTATAATTGCAATAAAAAAATAATTAGCACTTGGTCTATTTATTATTTTATTGCATCATTAAAAATGTATTCTGTGGAACTACATGGAAAAGAATGAAAGGTAGGTGAAATACTTTGGCATGTGGTACAGCAAATCTGTAAACTGGTGTTTATAGGGCCGGCCTAGGCTACTGCAGAAGACAGGTAGTTTTGAATAGATTTAATTATAATAGGCTTAGCACACCCAAGCTGTAACATATAAAGGCTAATTTAATGATAATAAGGCCTAAAAAAAAATATTGTTTGTTTCCGATTTCCGATTTTTTTTTTTTTTTAGGAAATCCATAAGTTAAGGTATGAGTTACTGGCTGTAGTCAAAGTAACTAAAAAACGTTACGAAAAGGAGAGGAGGGGTCAAGAAACATACAAAAAAAACAATCGTTACGCAATGTACAGATAAGGCATGCCTGGAAGTGAATTTGGCGCCAAATAAAATAAAAAATAATTCTTACCTACCGATTGGTTGAAGTGACAAAAAATAAAATAAAAAATAAAATAAATTCCCTACCTACCCACTGGTTAAAATGGCAAAAAATCGGAAACAAACATATATTTTTTTTTGGCCTAATATATAGGTCCTTATATTAATTGTAATTTTAAGAAACTGTAAGCCTTTAACTTTCATTTAAATCAGATATACTCGGTAATGTCTCTTGTGAAAGAAACATTTTTCAGCTGATGATATATAGACGCCACTTATAAATTTATAGGGAAAACTACAAAATGCTTAAAACATGGCATCACGTTGACTCGGCGCTCCGAAAATGAACAAGTTCTAGCGGTAAAATTATTTTACTGTTTAAAAATAGACATTTGTGGCTAGGCCTATAGCAAGGTGTTTGATACGTTTTTATTTCTTCTCCGGTTCCATATTTACTAGTCTAGAGCCCTCAATAAAGTCGAACGGTTTTTTTTATGAAAAAATAAAATTAAAAAAATTCCGAGATCGATTGCATCTAATTTAGGTGATTTCTGGTCTTTAAAAAAAATAAGGGAAATTCATTGAAAATTGAATCTTTCCTGTCCCGACCTGTGCCTGCAAAATCACGTGTTTCCGTGACACAAAAAAATGGCGTTCGAAAAATCGTATTTTTTGCGACTTTCAACGTCCTAATTTATGACGTTATAATTATAGCAGAACGTTTTAATTAACTTTTTATGGGAGAATAGGGTCTCCTCCATTGATCATTGAAATTTTATTAAAATAGAAATAAAAATGAAGTAGACTAGGTTATCGCCGACCGAGCGGGGTGTTTTCAGCGAAAAAAACGCCCACTCTGAAAATAAAGGCTGGCTGTTTGGCCTGCCTAGCCTAGGCCTACTACATTTTTATTTCATCAACCAGGATTATTGAATTTCTCGGATTTCTCAGTCAATTCTCAACCAAGAGGGGAATTTATTTATTTATTTAGCCTACTAGACTAACGTTAGACTACTAGGCCCTACTACTAGACTACTACTAGTACTATACTATAGCCTATAGGCCTAGTACTAGTAGTAGTAGTCTATACATGATAGGCCCCTACTCTAGGCTCTAGCCTATAGTATAGATCTAAACTTGTTATGGTATGCATCACATAGACACAGCAATATCAATGTCATAGACTAACGTTAGCCCTACACTAGTCTACACTGACTACAGGCTACAACTTACACTGTTAGTGTTACTGTTAGCTGGTTAGTGTTACAACTTACAAGGCTAGCGGTAGACTAAGTTAGAGTCTACAGTTACATGAGACATGAGTTATGAAATCCAGGAAATATTAGGCAGTGTTAGGATGTGAACGTAATTTTCTCACCAAATGCCGGAAATCGATTTGATTTGAAGACGTTGATCTCAATAATTGAGCTAAAACGTGTGCCGATTCTCTGCCACGACAACCACCTTTCAAAATTCTGATGTTCAACATGCCTATTGCAACTTGCAAACATCAATTTAGACTAACATGCTAAATCTAATGTTAATTATGTTATAAATTCTCCCACGATCTGCACTGACTGGGAAATCATGGATGTAGAGCTCTAGAAGTGGTAAGGATGTGGCAGGTGCTCCTCTGTTATATTGCGGGAAACAGCGCGCCCTTCATAGGATATTAACACGTCATAATTAATTATTGTGATTGTGACGTATTTACCTGTTTACAATAGGTCTAGTCTATGGAATATTCTGTAGAGCAAAGTGCCCTTAGAAGTTCGTGCACCTAAGCAGTTTATTGAATTTATCCAGACATACACATCGACCTGCCAGAACTATAACGTCATAACTGTCAGATGTGACCTTTTGGTTTTATTTGACGAGAACACGCCCCTTAGTCTTGTCCTTCTTGTCCTTCTTGTGTGAAAAAAATGAATTGCCTATCTCTAATAGTTTTGAAGTTATAGAGGTTTTCCATAAGGTCACAACTTATCGATAAAAAAATTGGAACCAAAACGTCATAAATGTGTAGAGACAGATAGTCTATATCACTTAATATTTTTTAATGTTTAACGAAATTTAAGTGCCAAATAGTCATAGCTGGCAGTACGGTTATGGCATCGCCACAACGTCATATTTGCCAGTTGTGACTGTAGAAATATTTCCTTGAATGTTTATTACAAATCACAAAATGTCCTGTCAGATTATAGTCTGGAGGAAATTGACGTAATTGGTCACAAAACAACACCATGCCAAGCTGGCATGCCTGATGATTTTTTCTTAATTTGCGAAAATCCAAGATGGTCGCCAAATACTCATATATATTTGCCTTAGATTCTTACTCATTTAATCGATTTGAATGATTTCGGTATTGCATCGTTGGGAAGCTAAATCTAAAAATAGTTTTTCTTTAAATCGGCGATGCGAATGTAATTGTGTATGAAATCCAAGATGGCCGTTGAAAGTCTAGGTGCAGCAACAGAACGAAGCACTGGAACAGCACTGGAACGAAGTGTCCGTACCTTTCGCAATGGCTGGAGCATGTTTCGAATATATTCTGGTTGTCCACCGGTCAGAGCCTGTTAGGTGCCATTATAGAGAAGGTTGTTGGAATAGTCCAGTTTACTTACAACCAGTGTAGTATTAGCTATGCTTCAGATATCGAGGACTGACACAGGCAATGTAGGCCCCTATGTCCGGAATGACTCCAATATTTCGCGTCGAGTCACGATAGATAATTTTGCAGGGAAATGTTGCATCAACTGTTTTCATTGTTATTTTGTTCCAAACAGGAAAATCAAACAGTAAAACCTTTTATCTGGATTTCACTTGACTTTTCCATATATATCTAATCCAGTCACCTAAGTCTAACCAATCTTCAGCGGCTTTACGTTGTTGATTTTCAATAAACTCTTGGAATGTTGATGTGTAGGGTGAGTAGGACATGGCCAACCACAAAAGAAACTTTTAACAGTAAAAATAACATGAAACAGGTTAGGTCCACTGTCTCTGACTAGGCCTACTAAATTATTTTGTAATAAAAAACGTGTTCAACAAAATTGTTTCCTTATTAAGTGGATATTTCTCGTTATTATAAGGTGTTTATCTGCTACGCTTTATCCATTCTGTATAGTCACATTCTTCCAGATACTACATTTCAGATGATGAATAGTAGTGAACTCAGAAATGTCAGAACGTCATAACTGCCAGATAAGCCATCTTGTCTTTTTTAGATTTAAGAAATCAGGTAGTCATAACTGTCATTTCGGACATTAAGTGGCAGACATTAGTTATGTGAAGTGCAAAGGCAGAAGGTATCAACAAATAAAAATCGTTTTTTTTTACATTTGTTTTTTAAAATCTGCATAATTTGTGATCATCAATATCAAATTTTGTTCACCACGTGTGTCAACATGGCATCACTTTGGGTTTTATATTTTGTGTATTACCCGCGAAAAATATTTTTTGTCTCTCCTGAAAAGTTGAGAAAAATGAGTTATGATGTTATGGTTCAGGCAGGTCGACATGTTAAAATAGTTTTGTGGCCGGCTGTGTTGATAAAACATATAAATGTGGAACCAAAAAAACACGAAATTAGGAAAAAGTGCTTAGGACGACCAGAGAGGAATCAATTTTTCACGTTGGGAATCAAGTGGCTAAGTTCGAGTGGGGTGTGCCTAAGTTCGATGAAGGTCCTCCATGGGGAACAGAGGCAGAGCCCTTAGAAAGACGAACAATTGACCAGGCCATGCCCTATTTCCAGACTATTCATAGTTTATAGTTAATTTATTCACTTGGATTCACTAATAAGGCAGTAAGATTGAAAATTTAGAAAATCAATATTTTTTCATTATTTCAGCATTTTACCAAGTATAAATTGTATTAATCTGTATGTAAAACCATTTTGAAAACCTTTTCCCAGAAACATATTCACCTCAAAGCTATTAAAACATGGAGATGGACATCAGAAAGTGATTTCCTGAAAGAAACATAAGATAAACACATTTTGAACAAAAATAAATAATGGCAACTAAATATTTTCCAAATAAAGTTATTTTGAACACAAATCGAACTTAGGCACAGTTTGATTAAAATTGTTCCTAAGTTCGAGCACCCCCACCAGCGCTTAATGCTTGGATGCTAAACACTATTGGACGTTTTAAGGCATAGCCTCAAACCATAATGGCCACGAAAAGTATTTGTTTGAGGAAAAAAATTATTCTATCTGAAATATGAACTTATTTCTGATGTTATAAATGTTATGGAAAAAATAAAAAGACCCGAAAACGCATTTTTATAATATTATGATGTCAATTAAAATAAAAAAATCTTTACTTTGCTGATTTTTTAATCCCAAGCAAGTGCTATGTTATCGCCCATTCCCGTTTTTTTCGGTACCTATGTTTAATTTCCAGATAAATACCACAGTGGAAGTTTGCTGGCCTCCAAAATCAAATAATGATCGAACTTAGGATCTAATCGAACTCCGGGCACCTTGCTCTACTATGATTTCCCATCCATAGCATCCTAATTTTGTGAAATACTGCTTCTAACTTACATTTATGACATTGTAGGCCACAACAATATTATTAAACATTGGTCAATCTATGTATTGTTTCGTTCTTTTACTTGTGGGTTAATTAAGGTAACTAGTATCGAAGTGTTGTGCATTGTAATATGATAAGACAAGTAGATCTAGACATATTCACACGCAATCAGCTTCAAAATATACCATGTATGCGACACACCCGAATGTAACTTCGTGCGAATCTGATTATGCCGAAATTTTAATTGCTGTTCCATACTCATACTTGCTGTTTTTTCAAAGTACATCGTACTTTTGCAGCTTAGATGAAAAATATATTTATGTGTAGTTAGACATCTATGTGAGTTATCTTTTTAGCTTGAGGGCATATGAAACAAATGTAAAGTGTTGCGTACTTTTCTCAACTAGATTAGACCCCATACACTTGTTAATTATGACAGCTATATAAAGGTATAATTTGAACAATGATGCTTAATTTTAGAGTTCTCAAATAGTCTAGGTTGAAATAGGGTAAACTAGTCAGCATATTGTTTATTAATCAAAATTGCTCTTGTAGAATGCTTTGTTATTGAATAAAAAAATATTTTCGTTCTGAACGATTTTTGCTTTTTGAGAGTTGGTGTCTAAAATCCGGATCGTAATCTGGATCATCCCCCTCCCCCAGGTCTATGGTAAAAAAAATGCATGGAAATCCGTGCTGTCGTTTTCTAATCCGCATCGTAATCTGGATCTGGACTGTGATCCGGTTCATCCCTAAAATCTGACAGATTACACTTTTGTCCGAGACCCACCTCTGGCAAAAATTTCATGCAAATTCGTTAATTACTTTTTAGCCCGCCTTTTAATTTTAATTAAAAAAGGTGGGCTATTGCAATTGAAGTTCGGCGTCGTCGGCGTCGGCGTTAACATTTACTTGTGGGCGCGATAACTTGAAAAGTTTTTGATGTTTCCTTCCCAAATTTGTTTTGCATGTTACTAATGACCACTTCTCGGACAAGTTCAATAATGGCTGAAAAAAAATTCAAAATGGCCGACTTATTGCGATTTTTCACCTTTTACGTCAATAATTTGACCTTGTGGGCGCGATAACTTGAAAAGTTTTTCACGTATCCTTTTCAAATTTGTTATGCATGTTACTAATGACCAGTTCTCGGACAAGTTCAATAATGGCCGAAAAAAAAAAATGGCCGATATATTGCGATTTTTCACATTTTACGTCAATAATTTGACCTTGTGGGCGCGATAACTTGAAAAGTTTTTCACATATCCTCTTCAAATTGTTTATGCATGTTACTAATAAGTAGTTCTTGGACAAGTTCAATAATGGCCAAAAAAAAAAAAAAATGGCCGATTTATTGCGATTTTTCACATTTTACGTCAATAATTTGACCTTGTGGGCGCGAAAACTTGAAAAGTTTTTCACATATCCTCTTCAAATTGGTTATGCATATTACTAATAAGTAGTTCTTGGAGAAGTTCAATAATGGCCGAAAAAAAAAAAAAAATGGCCGATTTATTGCGATTTTTCTCATTTTACGTCAATAATTTGACCCTGTGGGCGCGATAACTTGAAAAGTTTTCACATATTCTCTTCAAATTTGGTATGTATGTTACTTATAAGTAGTTCTTGGACAAGTTCAATAATGGCTGAAAAAAAAAAAAAAATTACCGATTTATTGTGATTTTTCTCATTTTACGTCAATAATTTGACCTTGTGGGCGCGATAACTTGAAAAGTTTTTCACATATTCTCTTCAAATTTGTTATGCATGTTACTAATAAGTAGTTCTTGGACAAGTTCAATAATGGCTGAAAAAAAATTCAAAATGGCCGATTTATTGCGATTTTTCTCATTTTACGTCAATAATTTGACCTTGTAGGCGCGATAACTTCAACATTTTCACAAGTATCCTCTTCAAGTTTGTTATGCATGTTACTAATAAGCAGTTCTTGGACAAGCTCAATAATGGCCGGTAAAAAAATCAAAATGGTCGACTTATTGCGATTTTTCACATTTATTTTATGTCCATAATTTGACCTTGTGGGCGCGATAACTTGAAAAGCGGCTGGTTTAACATACCATTTATATCTTGGGTTGTTATTTACGTGATGACATTCGTCTTTACTTTCTTTATCATAATTCGGTGGCGGGCTATTATCGAGTGTGCTCTTGTTACGTTATCCGATGATTAGACAAACAAACCAACATGACTAAAAACCTAAACATCTTGACGGTGGGGTTATTATATCCATAATGTTTATATTGAGAATTACCTTGACCTTTACATAAATTTGTTTTCACTTCAGCTTTTATCAAAAGTATTTAGCAGCTTCAAAAGTGTTCTAAAGTCAAACAAAAATGCAAATGGCCCAATTTATGTTATTTTCAGTAGCCTATAAATGGCGGCCATCTTGGGTTTATGCCAATTGTAAAAAAATCCTCAAGCATGCCAATCTTGCCAGGGCCGTAGGCTGGGTGCGTTCGCACCCCCCCCCCCCCCCCCCCGCTGGGACATATAGAAGGTCCGCCAGGCCCACCTCAAGGCAAAGGTCCACACATAGATTGGTAAAATCAAGGATACTCAGTGGCGGCAGGCCCCCCCCCCCCTATTTTCTCCAAATTCATTTAAAAGTCTCCTAAGTTGGCTAAAATGTACCCAAAAAACCCCGTGCGCCCCCCCTTATTCTTATGATCCTGGATCCACCACTGATAGGCCTACTGCAACCGCACGTGGGCGGCACTGTGATAGTCCTAATACAGTAAACTTATTGAGTCCCCAGGGATGATATAGCATAGGCCCTATGCGCCTTCTAGAGCATGCACATTTATCCAGGCAGGACAGAGGGGGTATAGATTCGGTGAGAATCACATTGTAGAAAAGGGCTGGGATTCTGGGAGAGAGGAGTAGATTTCGAGAGGATGGAATTAGCAAAAAAACCCTCAGAAAAAAAGTCGGAAATTATTCAAATTTTACTATCACATCCCCCGCGATATGGAGATGTGCAGGTGATTTTTTCAAGGTTTTACTGAAATTCAAAATGACCGCCACAAATAGATGTTTAGGCCTAAAATGGGAGTATATTTTGGGAGGGAGGGGTGGATTCCGGGATTGTCCCACAGTCGCATATATGGATGTTTAAAGGAGGGTATATTCTGGGAGGAAGGGGTAGATTATGGGAGTGTGGCATAGGCTATAGTGGTGAAGAAGGGGGTATATTCTGGAGGGAGGGTTAGATTCTGGAAGGGATGCATATCTAAGGGGGGGGGGAGGGGTACTCTGGGAAGGCGGGGTAGATTCTTTATAGTTGTAGAAAAGGGGAGTATATTCTGGAAGGAAGGGATATTATGGGAGACTTTATGTAAAAGAGAGTAGGCCTAGTTCTATATTATGGGAGGGGTATATATATAGCCTATTCTGGGAGGGTAGCATGTAGATGTTTAAAAAGGGGGTAGGCCTATGTTTTGGGTCGGAGGTGGATTCCGGGAGTGTTGCATATAGATGTTTAAGAGAGGGAGCCCTGGGCAGATTATGGAAGTGTCACATATAGGCTAGTGGTGAAGAAGGGGGTATAGGCCTATTCTGGAGGGATGAGTATATTCTGGGAGGGTCGGGTAGATCATGGAGGGGTAGATCATGGGAGTGTTGCACATAGATCCAGTTGTGAAAAAAGGGTTATGGTAGATTCTAGGAGTGTCGCTCTATATAAAAGGCGGGTATATTCTGGGAGGGAGGGGTAGATTCTGGGAGGGTCGCGTATAGATCTAAGATGTTTGAAAGGGGGGGGGGGTTGTAATGTATATTCTGGGAGGGAGGGGTACAATCTGGGAGGGTCACATATTGATGTTTAAAAGGGGGTATATTCTGAGAGGGAGGGTAGATTCTGGGAGGGCCTCGTAGGCCCTATAGATGTTTAAAAGGGGGTATATTCTGGGACGGAAGGGTAGAATACACTTCACATAATCAAGAAAGGGGGGGGGGTAGATCCTAGGATAGAGGGGTAGATTTAATTATGATAGGCCTACACAATTTGATTTGGACGAGATTGTTGATCTGTATTCAAAGCTCCATACACGTCGTCTTGAGCTACATTCACTTTTATAATAAATATTATTACGATGAGTTCTGTTAAAGGGACTGGCCCAGGCTAAAATCATGAAAAAATCGGTGATTTTATTTATTTCTGGTTCTTAATATGACCATATGATGTAAACATGTACATAGACTAGAACTGCAAATTTTTATAATTTTTGTGCTGCGCATTCACCAGTTAGGCTAGATATAGAGACGAAATTCCCGCATTTCCTATTTTAGACATGGTTGTCAATAATTAGAAATCAGGAAGGTTTATTATTTTGGATCTGTGTAAACCCTATAGGCCTAAAAACCGGAAAAGATTATTTTTTGATAGGTTACGCGTGTATCAAGACGTGCACGCACATATACGCTTTATATATTTTTGGTTCTGTCGGAAATAAATTAATTTGCTGAAAGGAAAATTTGGAGAATATAGGATCCACTAGGTTTCTCGATAGTAGGTAGATATATGCATAACTTTGTAACTAGTCGCTCTAGTGCTGGTGAGTTGTTTATGACGAAATCAGGTTGTTTAAAATGCAAAAATGTTATACAATTTCAGAAATGTAAGGCATTTACCATGGTTACGCAAAATTTCTTTTTAAATTTCTAAACATAGTTTTATTATTTTGCTGTAACTCCGGTAGCAGGCCTATTAGTACCGATATGATCAGGTCAATGGGCCCATGTTTTTTTCAACAATACTAATGATAGTAATAATAGGCCTACTAATACTAATAACTTAGGTCGTGAATTCCATGCAAAACGTTGCCAAACCCATAAAAATGTAATTTCTCATTTCGCCATTGAAATGTTTTCTCTGTCTAGTAATCATATTGGAGTTTGTGTACCAAAAAAAAATCAGCAACGGCATATTATTTTTATGAAAAAATCAGCCTCATTCACATGTATGGGATTTAAAAAAGTGCGCCTTTTTGTTTTCAGTCAAATGTGCTGAGGTGTCCTATTTTAATATAACCTCAGTAATTTGTTTGATCAATAAATCTATGTTAGAATTCTACCATATTATGAAGCTCAAAACATATATTCTACAAAATATCGCAACAAGCAAAATTATGTTTTCTAGGCGTAAGATAAATGACCCTGTGTAATTTCGTAACGAAAACTTACACTTTTGCATGTCATTAGTTATGTGTTGTTTTTAATTATTTTTATGTGTAAGCACTGAATTAAGTCAGCTAAAATATTAATGTTGTGGTTACTTTTATTTGTGCGTTGTTTCGAATCAGAGAGAGTAGTGGTCATTACGTAATCACAAAAATCACCGTTATATAATCACGTACATGACAAACAGAGCACAATATGTCAAACAGAGGTTGTGTTAATTTTGATCTAAAATTAAATTACTGTGTAGAAAAATGCGTTTACATACAGGGGTCAGATAATACTTTTGTTTTTTTTATCACTTGTGAGACAGGTAAAATCATGTAATTGAATTTATGTTAAAAATTTAGGTCAAAGCGGCCATCTTGAAATATACTAAACAAATATTGAATTATATATTATTATTATTTAAGTTTGAGAGAACATGGGTCTAATCAAAAGAAAACATTTTTGATCCACAGTGTAATGACGGCCATATTGGATTTTTCCATTTTTTAAAATTGCTAAAAAAATTATATTTTCTACAGAATTACATTTTACTAGAAAATTTGCATTAAAAACACATCAACCCTTGTTATTCAGGATGTATAGGGCCTACTGTGTGTTTTTTTACATTGCATAAAGAAAACAAAATGAATTGAGCTTAACTAGTTATTATGTTATAAGCATATCAATATAATATAGTAAGCTACCAAACACCGCTAATGATTACGTAACGCACAGTTATGTGATTACGTAACGCTGTTATTTGTTTATAGGATCATAGGATCCTTGATAGTGCAATTCTTTTAAAACATATAGTGCTCTTCGTATTCTACAGTACATTATAGGACGTAAAATGTTTTTAATCCCTTTCATGTTTCAGCTGTTTTTTAATCTAAAGTACAACAAATTTACACGCTTCCATTTCCATGTGATCACGTAACGGGAATCTCAGACTGGTTGATGCATGCTGTGGCATTGTTGAAAATGTCTTATATTGCTATACGTGTAGGCTATATGAACAAAGACATAAATGTAATAGTAATGCATTCGCGCAGTGTGGGTTGAAATTTAAAAAATGTGTTAAACTCGTCATTACTTAACGCTGGATTTCACAAAGTAGGCTATACTAGTTATTATATTTACCGTATCCCCGCGCATAAACGTGCATGCACTTATAAGTGAAAATCGCCTGTTTTAGGGATGTTTTAATTTGTTTTATGTTCGAATATAAGTGCATGCACTTGTTTTCGAAAACTAAGGGCACCCCTCTAAATAGGAATGGTGTCACCAAATCTGATACCTTAAACGACAAGAAGAAATTAGTCTATTAAATCACATTATAAGAATCACCCCCGTAGCACACGCCCCCGTTTAGCCGATTAATGTTAAGACGCCAGAATTATTGAAAAAAAACTTTGCACTCATCTAAACAGATTATTGTGGAGTACTAAATCCGCGAAGAAAAAATAATGCACAAGTGGGCGACAGCAGTTCACAAAGGGTGGAGAGTGGGGAGGCGTCATGGCAGTCGGGAGAGACTTTGTGGTTGGACAAGTCTTTAATCTCATTCAATGAGAAGTCATTAGGCTGGGTCCAAAACTTGAAAGACCTGTAGACTCCACCTTCCTGACAGCCAGGCTCGCTGCTCTCAGGTCGCAGACCGAGCCTTGCTGAATCAGTGTTATCATCCACCTATTGGGGTAGGGAGGATGATTTAGATATTGAATATTCATTAATTTTTCAACCAAATGCCAGCCTAATGTTGGCCCACTGTCTGCGACATTGGCTCAACATATCGACCTGCCAGAACCATAACGGCATAACTCATTTTTATCAACTTTTCAGGAGAGACAAAAAACTATTTTTCACAGGTAATACACAAAATATAAAACCCAAGGTGATTCCATGTTGACACATGTGGTGAACAAAATTTGATATTGATGATCACAAATTATGCAGATTTTAAAAACAACGTAAAAAAACGATTTTTATTTGTTGATACCTTTTGCTTTTGCACTTCACATAACTAATGTCTGCCACTTAATGTCCGAAATGACAGTTATGACTACTTGATTTCTTAAATATAAAATGACAAAATGGCTTATCTGGCAGTTATGACGTTCTGACATTTCTGAGTTGACTACTATTCATCATCTGAAATGTCGTATCTGGTAGAATGTGACTATAAAGAATGGATTAAGCGTAGCAGATAAACACCTTAAATAATTTAGAAGTCAGAGACAGTGGACCTAATCTGTTTCATGTTATGTTGACTGAAAAATCCATTTTTGGTAGGGCCTACAATTTTGATTAATAAACAAAGGTAATCTTCAAGGTCAAAAAGTCAATTAAAAAGTTAGGCAAGCGAACATTGGTTATTTTTAACATTTAATAAATTAGCTAGGTGGTACCATTTAATCTCCAGGGGGCTTCAGGGCGATGGGGGTCTGTTTAAAAGTGACGAGAATCATCAGAACGTAGCGGAGAAGCGTTAAAGGGTGACGGGAAATCGGTCAAAAACGATAGAGGCGTTAAAATGTGACGGAGATGCGTTAAAGGGTCATGGAGAAGCACTATAAAGGCCATAGAAAATCAAAGGGCAAAGGGAAGTTTTAAATCGAAAAGTAGTTGGGTGTGATGGGTGCGCTAAAAGGTGGCGGGGAGGCAATAAAGTGCGACGAGGAAGCGTCACATGACAATGGGAAGGCGGTAAATGGTGACGACAGGGAGCCAATAAAGGATGATGGGGATGCAAAAAAGGGTGACCAAGAGGCGTTAAAAGGCGACGAGGAAGTGTGAAAGGGCAGCTGAGATGCGTTAAAAGGCGGCGGAAAGCATTAATGGTCGACGGAGAGGGGTCAGTAGGCAAAAGGAGGCGTTACATGGCAATGGAGAGGCAACAAAAAGACACCAGAAGACGGAGATGTGTTTAATAGCAATGAGGAGTATCTGAATGGCGAGAAAGAGGTAGTCAAGATTGGCCGAGAGGCATTAAACTATGACGAGAAACCCTGCAATTGCAATGGAGAGGCGTTAAAGTAGACACAGATGCATAACAGGCATGGCAAAATCATGCGACGGGTGCATTGAAAAGTGATGTACAGGCATTAAAGGACAACAAAGAGGCATTGAAGGGCAATAGGGAGTCGCTAATGAGCGGTGAAGTTGTGCTAAAGGGTGGCAAAGAGGCGGTAATGGACGACGAAGAGGCATTAAAGGGGGACGGAGGCCTTCAGTGGAGAGGCACTGGACAGGCGTTAAAGGGTGACTGAGAGGCATTAAAGGGTAATAGGGTCGTTAGAAGGAGACAGGTGCGCTAAAAGCTGGCGGGAAGGCAATGAATGGCGACGAGAAAACGTTACCAGTAAATGATGATGGGAAGGTTTTAACCCTTACAGCGCTGAAATATTTTTTTGTCAAACTATGGAGACCAAAGCTGTTATTTTTCAATTTGAAATAATCACAAATGCCCTAGTTAGCTTTTTCTGCTTCATTTGAATACATATGTTATGGTCTATCGCCATTATAAATATTTTAATTATTTAATTGCGGGGAACGAAGGGTTAGAGGGCGATGGGGAGGCGTGAAAGGGCTGATTGTTGCATAATACTTTATAGATAACTGAACAAATCGTAATAGTTCATTGTAATAGACACTGGAAGCCAATAACGACCTTGGCAGAGGAGAGCGCCTCACTACTCAAGCTAGACAGTTTAGAGCTCTCTGGAGCCTGTTTAGACATTATAGAGGAGGTTTACTTGCAACCAGTGTAGTTTTAGCTATGCTTCAGATATCAAGGACTGACACAGGCAACGTAGGCCCCTATGTCCCGAATGACTCCAATATTTCGCGTCGATTCACGATAGATAATTTTGCAGGGAAATGTTGCATCAACTGTTTTCATTGTTATTTTGTTGCAAACAGGAAAACCAAACAGTAAAACCTTTTATCTGGATTTCACTTGGAGTTTTCCATATCTAATCCAGTCAACTACGTCTAACCATTCTTTAGCAGCTTTACGTCGTTGATTTTCATTAAACTCTTGGAATGTTGATGTGTAGGGTGAGTAGGACATGGCCAACCACATGTAACTGTGAATACTTTATGTATTTGTTATGGGTCTATATATACATGTAGTGGATACTTCACATACAATTACAATTTGATTGGTGGCGGCCACCATTAATTCCATTCTCCAACAATTTTCAAATATATGCTTGTAGTAAAATAATACCTGACTTCACTGTTCGGCACCAATGGTATTTAATGTACAGATGATTACGTGTGTGTAGGTCATGGTGAGTTAATTGTTGAGTGTTTTCCTCAACTCGCTCGACAAGGGGCTCTGAGCATGCCTTTTAACCCTTTAAGCCCTCACGATGCATTAAAGTATCATTTTACATCCCTGAAAACAGATTTTCCTTCAACTATGGGTTTTAGAATGAAAATTTCCATGAGACTGGTTTAACAATACATTTGGCAATTTTCTTTAATTTTTCACCCACTTCAAATCATCTTCATCCACTACAAGTCGATAACTGCGACAGCAATTCGCAGCTTGTAGTGGATAAAAATGACAATGGTAAATTCAGGCTTGAAAGGGTCGGGTAGGGTGGCGAAATAAATAACAATACATTCCTACGTTTTGAAAACCATATTGCCGGCGATGAAAAAAAACATAGCTGAAGCAAAAAAATTTATCTCCCTAAATGAACAGTTTTTTTTTATTTGCATGATTCTAATCCGCGATTAATTTAGCTGGACAGTAAAAAACTGTGTTTTTTTGGTAATGCACGGCCCTAATCTAATCCACGCGTTCATCTAAAACATAAATAGTGGTCTTAAGGCACGATAGCTACATTCCGTCAAACACAGTGACGTCACCGGAAACCCTTTTATATCGCTACTCGGTAAAAACAATGTTATGTAAGTCCCCATCCCCCATAGTGCATTGTGTATTAGACTGCTATAGGTGAAAAAATTGCAGGCCAAGGCTCTTTAGTTTCACAGAATTGACACCGCTGTTGAGCAGAGATTATAGCCAGACACATGGAGGCTGCAGCTTGCCTTGAATATTCACTGTAGGCTGGTGCTTCCGTTCCATCCCTTGCAATATATCCCTAATGACATGTCATTACTAGCATCCATTCCATTAGGCGTAGGGCCTACCCCAGTTTTGGCCAATGTTAACCGTATTGGATGATATCAAAAGTAATAAGTGAAAATATCAATCTAACACGAACAATGAGTTTATCACGTCAAAAACATCAAGAAAAGTGGTATTACACATGTTTCTAAGTTAAGTGGTTCAAAGTTATATATACGATATGGTCTCACCACCCCAAATGCCAGTCCCATTGAAACACATGTAAACTGCCTCAATTCCGCAGGCCGATTTCACCATTTTTCACCCTATTAGATATTTAGTGTGACATATCAGGATAAAGCTTGAGATGTCCTTGTTCGAAAACAGGCCCGCTATGGGTATGGTTACCAGACAGATTTTGAGCTACGCCCCCTAGAGTGTAAAAAAGTCAATACTGTTAAAATTGGGCTATAATCCGTGCTCTCTTTCACAGAACAGACACACATCATTTTAACCCACTGTATCCCTGCGAGGTTATCATGAAACAGTTATTTCTGATATCCTTGACAAAGAAGATAACGTGGGCCTATTAAATATTCATAAAATTATTACTTCTTTGTATTTTATTTTGTTTCAATAGAGGTTGGAACAGCCGCATTAAAAATATTTTGTGTGATGATTCCATCATTAGTAGACACCTCCCTGGATTTCGGCTTATTTAGGGTGGTGAGACCATATGTAGAGATATAATTTTCTTTGATTATTTCATTTCGGCCTGGTATGATGCTTGAAGGTGTTCTGAACAATATAGTTTTTGAATTGGGCAAATATATTGAAAACTGTTGCCCTCGGAGCCCTTTGGATAATTATTGATATCATGAAAATCGGCCTGGTTTCCTTGAAAGTCGCATTGAATAAAACAGTTAAATGAAGTGGCTATTCCCGCCTCTATTTCGTCACACAAAGTCGTCATGGTTACCTTGTATTTCGAAAATTGTTGTTGAAATATGCCACACATATTAGAATGGACTGCTATTAGTAGCATCCATACTTAAATTCACCATTTTTTCTTTTTATTTGGGCCCATATGACAATCAAACTACCAACCAGGCATTTTATCTATGACTTATATCACCAAAACACGGCCTCTTCTGGTCTTTTCTAGACATGGTTATTACATTTATTCACCAATTATATACTTTCTAATCAAAACTATTACACTTAGATTGTTACAGCGATGGTAAAACTCAATAAAATATAGATATCAAGCTGCAGATTTTTTATCAAGCAGCTCGAATATGTCAAGAAAGGACCAGAACACGCAAACCCCTTGTGTCTACTGATGGTCTCACCACCCCAAATGCCAGTCCCATTGAAACACATGTAAACTGCCTCAATTCCGCAGGCCGATTTCACCATTTTTCACCCTATTAGATATTTAGTGTGACATATCAGGATAAAGCTTGAGATGTCCTTGTTCGAAAACAGGCCCGCTATGGGTATGGTTACCAGACAGATTTTGAGCTACGCCCCCTAGAGTGTAAAAAAGTCAATACTGTTAAAATTGGGCTATAATCCGTGCTCTCTTTCACAGAACAGACACACATCATTTTAACCCACTGTATCCCTGCGAGGTTATCATGAAACAGTTATTTCTGATATCCTTGACAAAGAAGATAACGTGGGCCTATTAAATATTCATAAAATTATTACTTCTTTGTATTTTATTTTGTTTCAATAGAGGTTGGAACAGCCGCATTAAAAATATTTTGTGTGATGATTCCATCATTAGTAGACACCTCCCTGGATTTCGGCTTATTTAGGGTGGTGAGACCATATGTAGAGATATAATTTTCTTTGATTATTTTATTTCGGCCTGGTATGATGCTTGAAGGTGTTCTGAACAATATAGTTTTTGAATTGGGCAAATATATTGAAAACTGTTGCCCTCGGAGCCCTTTGGATAATTATTGATATCATGAAAATCGGCCTGGTTTCCTTGAAAGTCGCATTGAATAAAACAGTTAAATGAAGTGGCTATTCCCGCCTCTATTTCGTCACACAAAGTCGTCATGGTTACCTTGTATTTCGAAAATTGTTGTTGAAATATGCCACACATATTAGAATGGACTGCTATTAGTAGCATCCATACTTAAATTCACCATTTTTTCTTTTTATTTGGGCCCATATGACAATCAAACTACCAACCAGGCATTTTATCTATGACTTATATCACCAAAACACGGCCTCTTCTGGTCTTTTCTAGACATGGTTATCACATTTATTCACCAATTATATACTTTCTAATCAAAACTATTACACTTAGATTGTTACAGCGATGGTAAAACTCAATAAAATATAGATATCAAGCTGCAGATTTTTTATCAAGCAGCTCGAATATGTCAAGAAAGGACCAGAACACGCAAACCCCTTGTGTCTACTGATGGTCTCACCACCCCAAATGCCAGTCCCATTGAAACACATGTAAACTGCCTCAATTCCGCAGGCCGATTTCACCATTTTTCACCCTATTAGATATTTAGTGTGACATATCAGGATAAAGCTTGAGATGTCCTTGTTCGAAAACAGGCCCGCTATGGGTATGGTTACCAGACAGATTTTGAGCTACGCCCCCTAGAGTGTAAAAAAGTCAATACTGTTAAAATTGGGCTATAATCCGTGCTCTCTTTCACAGAACAGACACACATCATTTTAACCCACTGTATCCCTGCGAGGTTATCATGAAACAGTTATTTCTGATATCCTTGACAAAGAAGATAACGTGGGCCTATTAAATATTCATAAAATTATTACTTCTTTGTATTTTATTTTGTTTCAATAGAGGTTGGAACAGCCGCATTAAAAATATTTTGTGTGATGATTCCATCATTAGTAGACACCTCCCTGGATTTCGGCTTATTTAGGGTGGTGAGACCATATGTAGAGATATAATTTTCTTTGATTATTTTATTTCGGCCTGGTATGATGCTTGAAGGTGTTCTGAACAATATAGTTTTTGAATTGGGCAAATATATTGAAAACTGTTGCCCTCGGAGCCCTTTGGATAATTATTGATATCATGAAAATCGGCCTGGTTTCCTTGAAAGTCGCATTGAATAAAACAGTTAAATGAAGTGGCTATTCCCGCCTCTATTTCGTCACACAAAGTCGTCATGGTTACCTTGTATTTCGAAAATTGTTGTTGAAATATGCCACACATATTAGAATGGACTGCTATTAGTAGCATCCATACTTAAATTCACCATTTTTTCTTTTTATTTGGGCCCATATGACAATCAAACTACCAACCAGGCATTTTATCTATGACTTATATCACCAAAACACGGCCTCTTCTGGTCTTTTCTAGACATGGTTATCACATTTATTCACCAATTATATACTTTCTAATCAAAACTATTACACTTAGATTGTTACAGCGATGGTAAAACTCAATAAAATATAGATATCAAGCTGCAGATTTTTTATCAAGCAGCTCGAATATGTCAAGAAAGGACCAGAACACGCAAACCCCTTGTGTCTACTGATGGTCTCACCACCCCAAATGCCAGTCCAATTGAAACACATGTAAACTGCCTCAATTCCGCAGGCCGATTTCACCATTTTTCACCCTATTAGATATTTAGTGTGACATATCAGGATAAAGCTTGAGATGTCCTTGTTCGAAAACAGGCCCGCTATGGGTATGGTTACCAGACAGATTTTGAGCTACGCCCCCTAGAGTGTAAAAAAGTCAATACTGTTAAAATTGGGCTATAATCCGTGCTCTCTTTCACAGAACAGACACACATCATTTTAACCCACTGTATCCCTGCGAGGTTATCATGAAACAGTTATTTCTGATATCCTTGACAAAGAAGATAACGTGGGCCTATTAAATATTCATAAAATTATTACTTCTTTGTATTTTATTTTGTTTCAATAGAGGTTGGAACAGCCGCATTAAAAATATTTTGTGTGATGATTCCATCATTAGTAGACACCTCCCTGGATTTCGGCTTATTTAGGGTGGTGAGACCATATGGCTGATAGCGGCCATCTTGGATTTCATACACAATCACCTTTGCATCGCCGATTTAAAGAAAAACTATATTGAATATTTTTAGATTTAGCTTCCCAACAATGCAATACCGAAATCATTCAAATCGTTTAAATGAGAAAGAATCTAAGGCAAATATGAGTATTTGGCGACCATTTTGGATTTTCGCAAATTAAAAAAAATCTATGCCAGCTTAGCATGCAGGTGTTTTGTGCCCAGTATACCCCAATGGACAGCAACAAAAACACACATAAACGTATGTATCGGTGCAAGGTTACGTCAATTTCATCTAGACTATAATCTGACAGTTAAGACATTTTGTGATTTGTAATAAACATTCAAGGAAATATTTCTGCAGTCCCAACTGGCAAATATGACGTTGTGGCGATGCCATAACCGTAAGTTTACATGATCAAAATGAAACTCTAACAACTTAACTGACATATGTGACGTTCTGGTCGTCATGCAAAGATATTTCAATTTGTCATAATTGCCATTTGTGACGTTACATATTCACAAGCCACTCATATGACAAAGTTAACCTGAAATGTCTCATCTGTCATTTATGAGTTGTGACGTTTAGGTTCCGATTTTTTTTATCGAAAACCAGTTGTGACCTTATGGAAAACCTCTATAACTTCAAAACTATTAGAGATAGGCAACTCATTTTTTCACACAAGAAGGGCAAGACTAAGGGGCGTGTTCTCGTCAAATAAAACCATAAGGTCACATCTGACAGTTATGACGTTATGGTTCTGGCAGGTCGATATATCCAACCCTGCCGCATGTTACGTCTCGTGTCTGGTGAGATGTGGTTGGGAGCTGTCTGTGATACTTCCTGTGAGATTCTGGGCCACCAGCCATGAGCTGCTTAATGCAGGGCCGGCGTCGTATACAGTGGCCATGCATTAAAGCAGCACTCATGCCAGAGGTCAAACTTGGGTCAAACAGAAAAAAATCTTTTTTGAAAGATCCCACTCCAATAGATGGTTTTGACCCTGATTCAGCAAGGCCTCGGTCTACGACCTCGGGAGAAGCGAGCCTTGTGTGGGAAGATGGTAGACTCTAGCCTCTAGGCCTACATTTGATTCTTGAACTGTTTATCAGGTAGATCTATAGGCCTATCTGCATAAATTTAGTTTCCTTCTTAATTTTTTATTCCTGTTAAATTAAATTACACGCTTCCATTTCCATGTGATCACGTAACGGGAATCTCAGACTGGTTGATGCATGCTGTGGCATTGTTGAAAATGTTTTTAACATTATAAAATGTATAAGTTATATCGAATTTATC
Organism: Flabesymbios commensalis; assembly: GCA_964017125.1. Taxonomy (NCBI): domain Eukaryota; kingdom Metazoa; phylum Annelida; class Polychaeta; order Terebellida; family Flabelligeridae; genus Flabesymbios; species Flabesymbios commensalis. Next base: position 74,480,884 of record OZ024902.1, read on the forward strand.
AAAAACATGTTGTTTGTTCATTCTACAAACATATTGAAACGTCAAAATTATCATTTAGACTATTTTACTTTTAGGTCCACTCAGTAGGTTGGTGGTACACATTATCGTGGAACCTGCCATTATAGTCTAGACCTATGTGGGGACACCCGGGAGTGAGTTCCGAAGTTCCCGGAACTTCCAAGTTCCGAGGTTCCCTCCCAAGTGTCCAAGTTCCCGGGAATTCAAGTTCCAAAGTTCCCAAGTTCCCGGAACTTCAAGTTCCCAATTTTTTTGTTTTGAAAATTCAAGTAAAAACTATTTCCGAAATTAAATCTCATTCTTAGGCTATTTCTCGTTTAATATTAACTGGTAGGCCTAGTCTGAACGCGCAACAAAAAAATTTAAGTCATTCTATGGACATGTGGACATAGACTCTAATATAATTATAGGCCTAGCCATTTCAAGGAGCCAAAATAAAAATGAAGATTTTGGCCTGATTGTCTTGCAATGGGAAATAGAGAGAAATTTTGTTGTTTTAATAACAGTCACTCACAAATAATTCACGTGTCACCGATACATGAAAATCACATAGGGGCCTATAGTAACACAAAGTATCATAATTACCTTTATTTTGCTTAATATTTTTTTGTTTAATGTTGATTTAGTAAAAACCAAAATGCTAACGTGACGTTTTAAGCTGTCTTGGACGTACATCTGTACGTAATCACGTTAGCATGTAGGCCCTACTTCATAATAGGGTCTAATAATAATATGATATATTTATATCGCGCACATATCCAGCTCATCATATGCCTACAGGCCACATGACGATTAAATTATATTATCCCTGGTCATTGGACCTGTTAGGCCTAAATGATGTACCATTTCAACTCCCCGGGGAGCATACATCACTGCAAACGTTTTGCACTATTGATTTTTTTTATTATCGAATATATTTTCCATCTCTATCCCACCAGGTAATCCTACTCATCCACACCTGAGTGAAATGAAGCATGTGGGGGCACAAATCGACACATCAATGTCCTAGGGTGTAGAGAGAAAAAACATTGACATTTCTCTGAAAAAATTATGCACCAAGCGAGCCTTAAACTCGCAAGGCAGGCATGCAGCGGCGAATTGCAAAGTTCTACGCAAATATCCATAGCATCACGTCCCACACATCCATAAAACAGTATGTTCTGGCTATGGCTATTGATCAATTTGGCTACTTTTCGTTTGAACTGTTATTTTTATGAGTGGTAGATGTTTGTTTTTTCATAATTACAAAAAATTGATAAACTTTTCGCTTAAAGAGGTTGGCCTTTTTGCAATTACCATGCACATAGATTGTTTCAGAACAATTGTGTGTTCAAGATTCAAGTGCTCTTTAATTTCTATAGGTGGAATGTCTCAACATGCGCTCCTCAAATAAATACAAACTACTTCAATTTAATGATGTTTATGAAGTAGAATATCACCAAAAGGCCTACATCTTTTTTTGTAGCCATAACAGTGAAAACATCTAGGCTATATATCATAACGTTCACAGGCAAAAACATCCACAAAACATAACGTTCACAGTGAAAACATCCAATCAACATAATGTTCACAGTGAAAAACATCCAAATAACATAACGTTCACAGTGAAAAACATCCAAATAACATAACGTTAACAGTGAGAAACATCCAATTACCATAACGTTAACAGTGAAAAACATCCAAATAACATAACGTTAACAGTGAAAAACATCCAATTAACATAACGTTAACAGTGATAAACATCCAAATAACATAACGTTAACAGTGAAAAACATCCAATTAACATAACGTTCACAGTGAAAAACATCCAAATAGCATAACGTTAGCAGTGAAAAACATCCAAATAACATAACGTTCACAGTGAAAAACATCCAAGAAATATATCGTTAGTGTGAGGTTTGTCCAGTATTCATAAACGATAGCAACACAAACACAACTGTGTTTAATTATAGCCTTAACTGGTACAAGGCATTATATTCGCTGTAATGAGATACATTATTTCATTTTCTATGGAAATGGCATGTTCAGAGGTACAAACTGGGCACTTAGCAGGCTTGAATTGTCAAATTTACCAAGCCTAAATGCTAACGTTACTTTCTCATTAATCACAGAGATGGTGACGTAAATTTTGACCAATACATTTTAGAAACATGCCTACCACATAGCGGTATTTTTCTGAACTAACACGTGCAGGCAATAGCCACAGATATCAAAACCATGTCACATGGGCAGCTAGTATACAAATCTGTTGCTGTACAATGCGTAAACTGTAGTGTTATTGTTACGCAAAATAGGACAGCGAATTCCGTGACTGACAAATCGATGCCACTATATCTAGACATTTATTATTTTAACATTTTGTGTTATATATTTTAGTAGCCAAACCAATTACCTGGTCAATTGCTCAAGTTCATATTAATGGTGTAAATAGTTTTGACGTACGAACACTTTTAATTTTGCTAACGTGATGAATACATCTTTGACGTACAAAATCACGTTTTAGGTGTAAATTTTAAACATCCATATTTTTGTCAGGAAATGCCTCGTGGTAAAATAGACTTTCAATAATCATAATTTGATATATTGTTTTTATGATGCAGCATAATGCTAGCTAAATTAATTAAAGAATGTTGATAAAAACGATGTACAAAAACATGACATGTCGCTAAAGTAGGTTTTATACTCTTGATATGACAGGTTTTTCACTACGTTTTATTATTTTAAGTTTTCACGATTTGTCTTTATCACAGAAATTGTGTACACTATATGTCAGTATGGTAACCTTTAAGCACACTCATTTCCTCTTTCGTATACTAAAACAATAAAATGTAATTTGCAAGCATAATAATGCTAACGTTATGGTACACATTATCGTAGAACCTGCCTAATGTAGTTTTTTCAGCAAAAAATTATTTCTATTAATTTCTCACCATATAATCAGATCATATTTATCATAGTGAAGTACTGGAACGAGAGCATATTACTAAAATTACTTCACAGAACTAAATGTGTATTATACGATAATCCTGCATGCCTTATTATGTAGTGATGAGTATTTTTTTTTCATCAAGTTTAAAGAAGGCCTACATAGCCTATATTATGGATGCAAGATATACATTTATTATGTACTTGATTATGCACTTGTCAGTACAATAATGTTATTGGCTTTAGCCTCAATTAAAGGGACCCCTTGGGACGAGGTAATTATTTTCAATGTTGTCAATTTTGAAAATTTAATGTATATGAAGCTATAGACTACCCTGGACTATAGCCTAGACTAGGGGAGACCGGGGCACCATGGACACCTGTTTTTCATTTAGGATTTGCTTCAAATATTTGTGTAGCTCATTAACGTATTGGTCGATGTTTGACTGGAATACAATACCTGCATTCATGTTGGATGTTACTTGAAAATCCATTTTAAAAAAATCTGGCAAATGTCCATGGTGCCCCGAGCTCGGGGCATGATGGACATGGGGGTGGGGTACAATGGACATGTCTACAGGCATGTTGGAGGGACTTCCTGTGTCAATGAACACATTTTTAATAGTGAAATAAAAAAAGTGATGTTATATTGTGGAAATCTTCATTTTAGGGACAGTGCAATTTAAAAAAGATATATATTTTGAGGACGGGGCACCATGGACATTGATGTCAATATTGGGGCACCATGGACATGTCCATGGTACCCCGTAGCATGTCCATTGTACCCCGTCCATGGTGCCCCAGCTTGACGATTGTGTAGCTTTAACTAGCTTAAGGTAGAATATTCCATTATCACCCATGGTTCTTGAAAAAAACACAATATTCACTAGTTACTATGTGATTCTTGTTTTAACTTAGTTCCAATGAGTGTTTAATGTATAAAGAAAATCCGTGCATCTCCAAAAAATACTTTTAACCATCAAAAACACATATTTCGCGATAGCTTACACATGACTTGATGTATCACCACCAATTTTTCTGCCGGAAAAAAACAGCTCAAAAGCATTCTCTAGAGGGTTCCGTTGTCAGAATTGGACAATGCACTTTGCCACAAAGACAGATGTTCATGGTGCCCCGATGTCCATAGTGCCCCGGTCTCCCCTACTCATCTTAACTGAAAATACGAAAAAGTCAAAAAACAATTTTAAAGCACTGAAAAAGAGTGAAATAGTTGTATTTCCAGGTCGTATATTGCCATGTAAACAAAACAAGTCAGCAATATTCAGCACTTTAGATCACATATTCCCACGTATCAGACGGTAAGATGAAACCAGTCGCCGCTAATTGGTGTCTCATAGTCAGGACACGGGAGGACACACCTGCAGCACTGATTGTCTACCCAACGCTGGGTCGATGCCATCAGCATGTGCCCAATGCTGTGAAAACATTCAATCGTCCTTCAGGTATACAAATAGCTTGTTTGGGTTACTTCTGGTCTCATAGAAATGTTGATTAAAAATATTTGTAAAAATATGAAAATTCTGAAAAAAATAAAAACATGATCCGTGGGATACACTACTTCATTACGGAACTAAAAACAAAAATTGATGTCATCCCAAGGGGCTGCTTTAACATGTTTTCTATCATCTAGTTTGGTCCAATTAGTGAAAAACAAGGTTTATTTGTATATTTTGTATGATTTATTAGAGCATTATCGATTTGGGAAAGTCTAAAAAAATTAGTGACGTTACAATTCGCCCGTTTGGGATTTGACAATGCATGCATTGGGGATTTTTCGCTTATTTTGCCGATGTTTTTCAGGCCGCTACTCGCTCACTTCTAATTCGATCTTTCTAAAAATTAAACGCCTCGACAACTAATGTTATTACGACGTCACAAATTTTCAGCAAGATTGATGCTTATACGACCGAGATATGGCGCTCGCAAAAGTGACGCATTTCGCTCAAGGCGTTGTAATTTTTTACGCGGAGATACCGATCTTCTACTTGAGCGCGCATCTCGAGTTTTCAAGATACGGACCTGAAATAAATTTTAACGCGGTAGTTGGGGTCTAAGGAACGGGACCTCGTTATAAGCGGAACGCGCTACAGCGGACGACCGTTCTACCGCTAATGGTAAATACATTGGGCCAATATGGACACGCTATATCCAGATATCAGGCGGTGGTGTTCGATATGCTGGTATGTAGGCCTATACTAGATATTACCAGGTGACAGAGCGGTATAAAAACTGTCCAGTAGGTTATAACTGCCCGGTATCGTCAGTAAGCGTGTGGTTATTACTCCCCGGTACTGTATTACAGCACGGGGGAAGTAGTACACATTGTATACACATTTTAGCAATTTCGGGTCATTCAATAGGGCACATACTTCGCATTATAGGCCTACCATATTGAGAACTGCAAATTACACAATACTGCTCTGTCACCAATTACAATGTTTATAATATTATATTACTTAATTAAAAATATCTATCTATCTATAGATAACTATGTATTAACACTCGCGAGATATGATGACATCTTGTGCTCCATAAAATCACTCCATGTGTAGTTAACAGATTGAAGGGCGACGTTGGGCCGGAATGGAAGGCGTGAAGGATCTACACCGACCTTGTGCATGCTATGGGATCACTCAATGCGTAATTAGAGTAGACATTTTAATAACAAATACGCTGCTCTATTTCGTGCAAAAAATAGGCGTATTCTTTAAGCTGATTGGCAGGTATAATGAGAGGGTGGCCTTTGTATTATATATTTACGAGGCCTTGAGAATCGACAAGATTTGCTAGAATTATATCGCTTCTCAGACTATGATTCATGAGGTCACAATAGATGTAAACAGTTTAACATACACACGTAACTATAGCACAACACTGTTTCAATGCTGGATCAACATCGTGAAAGTGCTCTCTCGAAATTAAGTTTATTTGATTTGATTTGAGAGGTTGCCCCGGCATTGTACCGTTATCACCTGCATTGTGCTTACAGAGTGGAGTGGATTGTAGGCCTATGTGTTGCATAACTCGCCGTCACAATGGGAGACCTGTTAAGCTCCAATACTGTTAATGTACACAGAGCCCAGACAGTTAAAGTATCAGCGGCGATTACATAGAGAAAGGGTGTACTTATTAAATGTGTTACATACACGTAAAAAATTGTTATTGTCCTCCTTGCTGTGATCTTGCACAAGCAAAACATCGCACAGGTGAGTTGCAAAACAAGAAAAATCATCAAAAGATCTACAAGTCATTCCTCAATTAGGCTATTGCCGCTAAATAGTCCTGTTCGTTTAAATGAGCACATACCCGACGATTATTACAGGGTGGTACACGTTAATTAACTTAAATAATTCAATTTATCTGTATACAAAATAATATCGCCTATATTTCTATAGGCCTACCTCGGTAACATGATGATAACATACCATACTGCGTATAACAGAATCATCATATAAGGCAGTGTAACAGGATCGTCATATACCGTGTATAACAAGATCGTCGTATACCGCGGTATAACAAGATCGTCATATACCGTGGTATAACAAGATCGTCATACAGAGCGGTATAACAAAATCATCATACAGAGCGGTATAACAAGATAGTCATATACCGCGGTATAACAAGATCATCATATACCGTGGTATAACAAGATCGTCGTATACCGTGATATAATGAGATCGTCATAATAATATACCGGGATATAACAAGATCGTCATATACTGCAGTATAACAAGATCGTCATATACCCGGGTATAACAAGATCATCATTATACCGCGGTATAACAAGATCGTCATGTAACGCGGTATAACAAGATCGTCATATATTATAGCGTGGCATAGCAGAATCATCATAGGGCCGTCTACCACGGATCGTTACTTTTTCTTTCACTTTGAACAGTAGCAGTCAAAAGGTTAATCCGACGCGTGGTCAATATTCGCGTCTGTCTAGAGTGTGGCCACCAATAGGGAGTTGTGCAATGATCACAGCATGCATGGATAACTGGTCAGCACATGGTATACGGGCGCTGTGTTAGCGCAGACCGGCGTTATCAAGACAAAAAAAGACACTTTAGTTATTAAGACAAAATTAACCTGGAAAAAACTGGGTCCATGTGCCAACCGAGTTATAACCGGTGTAACGAATCGTGTTCTAACGGGATTCTACTGCAGTAACAAATATACCGCATATGCACATAACAATCAGAAATTTGGGCATAGCCCTCGAACCCTCTTTAGCTTTTTTTTCAAGTCCACGAGGAGGTCATGGAAGAAGAAATATTATGTTGATGGATTTTCATCCTTATGACTAAGAGTCTCAATTCTTAGATATTCCCACATTGTTCTGTCTAAACGGCCTCAATGATAGCCTCCAGAACTTCCTCATAGGGTAGTGAAATTTATATACTTTTTTGTGACACCAAGTACACTGACGAAACAAAATAATTATTGTATTTTTCAGTGATTTATATGTACTTGGAGGGTGAAATTGGTTACCATGGCAACTATTGTAAAGGATTATTGGCCCTCTGTAGGTAGTAGTTTTGAGTGGGGTTCACTCCAACCTTGTGACTTTTTGGTCATTCCTATATCTGATTTTGACTGAGAAAGGTCTATTTCAGTGTGTGATAGTGATGTATGTACCACTTCCGAATAAAATTCAGTGCCAAGTACTGAAGATTTGCATAACCTTTTGACCCTTTTCTTTACCCCCAATGACTCTGTTATGCTTTATTATCATTCCAAGACTAATACTAGGCCCATGTAGAATGCATTTTAAATTTGATTGGTGTCATTTTATAGGATATTGAGAGATTTCCTGTACAGTTTATGTATTTCTCAGTTAATTTCCTGTATTTGTGGTGATATTGGTTGCCATGGCAACCATTACGAAGGGTAATTGGCCTCTGTAATAACTCTCCATGGTGTTCACCCCAACCTTGGGATTACTTTTTGGTCATCCCTATATCTGATTTTAACTGAGAAAGGTCTACTTATATGTTCACAATTGCATGTTTGGCAGTGTTGTATGTACCATTTCTGATTAAAATGTGATGCATAGTTCTGTTGGTTGCATGACCTTTTGACCCTTGTCATTACCTTTATTGTCACTGTCGTGCTTTATTATTAGTCCCAAGACTAATACTAGTCCCATGTAGGATGCCTTTTGAATCATGTTTGTATCATTTTGTTGGAGAATGAGAACTTTTCTTTGGAATTCAGGTACATTTCAATGAATTATATGTATTTGGGGTACAATTGGTTACCATGGCAACCATTGTGAAATGTTATTGACCTTTTGTAATAATTTGAGTGGTGTTTACCCCAACCTTGTGAACAATTTTGGTCATTCTTATATCTGATTTCAACTGAGCAATGTCTATATCTATGTGTACAATTGCGTGTTTGGCAGTGATTTATGTACCATTTCCGATTGAAATGTGGTACCATGTACTAGAGTTTTGGATGAATTCTTGACCCTTTTCTTTACCAATATCGTCTATGTGGTCCTTTTTTATCAGTCCAAGACTAATACTAATCCCATTTGGGATGCATTTTGAATCATGTTGGTATAATTTATCGGAAAGTGGGAACTTTTTGTGCTTTTTATGTATGTACCAGTGAATTTAATGTATTTGGGTGCTATTGGTTGCCATGGAAACCACTGTGAATGGTTATTGGCCCTCTATTATAATTATGATTGGTGTTCACCCAAACCTTGTGACCACTTTTAGGTCATTCCTATATCTGATTTCAATTGAGAAAAGTCTAGAGAAAAAACAAGTGAGAGAAATGTAAATTGCATGTTTAGCAGCAATTTATGTAACATTTCCGATTGAAATATGGTGTCAAGTACTGACGTTTGATGACCTTTTAACCCACCCCCTACTTCAATAGCATTATAAGATACTTCACTATGTGTCTTACTACCCGTATTTTTACGTGTGGGATAAACTTCAAATAATCTGGAATCATTCACATCATGGATATTCTAGAATTCATATATGTTTCTGGGTATTGTATGTACTTATGATAAAATTGGTTGCCATGGCAACCATTCTGGGAGGTGATGTCCCCCAGGGGAATCATCTGGGTTTGCCCCAGCAATGTGTGGACCTAGACATGTTGTAACCCTAGTTAGGATTATAACTGCCGATTTTCTTTGAATTGGAACCACCAGAACAGGCAAAAAATATTTTCTTCATATTCTGGAGTTGAGGGTGGTTCCGTTGCCATGGCAACATAATACGGACTAGAATGTGACATACGGAAGCTTGTGTCCTACCCTTCCCTAATATATATACACTTCCTAATCTCTTCGGGTCATTTGTAATTTATGGCGAACTATTGCTTTTCTGTTTAGGCCTAACATGTTTCAAATGCAAAAAATGGCAAAAAATGTCACAGTTGAAAAGAGTTTATGAAATGTGCTAGCATGTACTCCATCTTTGAGTAGCATTTTCTCAAAACTCCTATTTTGAATTACAAATGCACTTAACCTTTTCAATTGGTTGTAACTCCGGTAGTATTAGACCGTTTTTCATGAAATTTATACCAATATGATCAGGGCAATGTGTGCTTTCTAGAACGGCAAAAATCTCAAAAACATTTTTTTCAGGGTGTTGCGTCACATATATATTTTTACCAATCTGGAACTGTACAAATTGGGTTATTGTTGGTAAAATTATTCGTATAATGAGAATAAATAATATAGTCTTTTAGGAAGGCACTGGTAATCTCAATAATAACATCGCACCAAGTTTTCCATTAAAATATGTACATAACACTGCTAGAAAGTGGCTCATCATCCCACCATAAAAATTGTCGAATATGTTGAAAGGATATAGTTGATAAACAGTGTTTGAAAATACTTTCCGCCACTCGAATTTCGTGAGACTTTTTGTGTTTATAGGAGACATATTTATGAGTAGGAAATAACAGTCAGAAATTGTGTTGCAATTTGTGTGAGGATTAATTCATTGTGAATCGCCGTCACTCGCATCGGGATCTACCTTATTCGTATCTCCATCTCACACCAATGCAATCCAATGCAATCCGTAGTTATCCTTTGTAGTTCTTGATGTAAATTGTACTGCATCGTATCTCCAGGCCGTAAATAGCAACGATTCAGCACGACAAGCAACGACAACCGTATCTGTACCGTGTTGCGTCGAGTCAGTTCCAGTCAGTTCTTTCTAATTCCTTGCTCATCGCCAGACTCTTCCAATGCGAACCAACCCGTTACGCTGCGAAGCGATACGAAGAGCAATACGAAGTGCAAAGAACTGATTAGAACCGATTCGAACTGCTACGAGCTGTAAAGAACTACAACGAATGGGTTTCATTCGTATTGGCAGTACGGATGGTTTAAACAGTTTGAAACATCCGTATCGGCTTGGCGAACCGTTGAGAACCGTGAGATTTTTTTGGAGAAATGACACGCTCTAGCACGGAACAATACGGATCTAATACGGATTCACATCCGTATCAGTTCGCCATCATGATTCGCGACAGTGTGACTGGGGCATTAACAGTTAGGCTAGATATAGAGACAAAATTCCCGTATAGGCCTACATTTTTTATTTTTGACATGGTTGTCAATAATTAGAAATCTGGAATTTCGTCTCTATATCTAGCCTAACTGGTGAATGCGCAGCACAAAAATTGAAAAACTTTTGCAGTCATATGATCACTGAAAATATGTGTAGATTAAGTCCTGCAGCGGTAAGCGATGTCATCAGAGTAGGCCTACTGCAGCGGCCAGTGCTCCAGCTTCCTCTTACTTTACAAGACAGGGCGGTTTGAATCCTGGTTATAGGCCTACGTATTCAAATTTTTCCAAAATAGGCCTACTTCTAGATCAAAGTTATCAGATAGGATTAGGTCCGTCTTTTTACAGCAAGCATTCCTTCCGGCGGGGTGGTTTCTCTTTCGCTTTCAAATCAGGTGTCTGCTGAATTATTAAACTCGCATGGTAGGGCCTATTTAGTTTTTTCCGAAGATCAGCGTTCAAGTGTGACGCAGAAAATGGCTGAAGGATTGAATAAATATAAATGTGTTTAAGTCGATAGGCCTATAATTATGCATTGACAGAATAATAATGTGTATTATATTGTTTCACTATAGTAGACTTCTGTCATGTATGTAGATGGACGAAATATTTAATTTCTTCTGCTATTGTTTTTTTTAATTTTTCCCACACACAACTGGCCGGCTGTTCATCCCTGGCGGCTGTCTCTCAGCCGTTCTTGTTTTTCTGTTTCACAACTTTAGTATATCGAAATTGTTTTAAGACGGGTGAATTTAATTCACGGCTGCTTTTAGTAACTATTTTATTAACTTTTGAAATTGTAATAATTCATGAACTGTTAATTCTGAACTGTCAGTTTGAGGATCATTTCGCAATAAGTTCGTTATGAACTAGGCTTATCCTTAGTGTAGAATAATAAATTTACCGGCCAAATGTGTGTTTGTTGCATTTTATTTTGTCGTTAATATTGCTATTCTGGATAAGAGTTGATTATATTATTTCCACGGTGGAAGTGAGTTTAATTTGTGTCTTACTATATAGTAAGTGGTAATTAGGCGAACGGGAGCAGTGCTGGTACTTTTCCGATAGAAATAATAAAAGGTTACCATATTGAGGTTTTACTGTGAGTTAGGCACTATTCTGCCGTGTGTGACGGAACGTGGCCACAGTAACGTTAAAAAGCGATAGGAAGGGGGGGGGGGTCAAAAATCGTTCAAAAAAGCGTTACGTAATTGTTGAATCTATGCAGATGGGGTGTGTCCGGGATCGGGTCACCCGTCTTACATCCTCGTCAGCCGGCCTATGTTATTACATCTTTAACACGCGCAACACACTTGCTAAGCAGTCGCAGCAGCTACAGCAGCAGAGCACACATCTAAGCAGCACCATACTTTTGTCTTCTCTATTTGTTTAATTTAAAAAAAATATATCTTTTTAGTCATAGGACTTAGTTGACACCATTAAACATGGCGTTCTTTATCCCAACGGGTGTGTTTGTGTTATTATTGTGTTTTTATTTAATAAAATTAAATTAAAATAACCAGATAACTGTATTTCGTGTGCCCTTAGTTTGCAGGTTGATGCGGAGCATCTCGGGGTGTATACCCACCCCTCCCCGGCGCAGCCAGACAGGGATGCCATGTCGGGATGCTGAGCCGTGATAGGCGGGTGACTAGGGAGGGGGTGGCTCATCTGGTTCCAGGTAAGTTATACAGAGATTTACCTTACAAAACAACTAAATGTAGATTATTATAGTTAACTAAACTGCTTTTTAGCCCGCCTTTTTATTTTAATTAAAAAGGGTGAGCTATTGTAGTTGAAGTTTGGCCGCGTTGGCGTTAACATTTACTTGTGGGCGCGATAACTTGGAAAAGTTTTCATGTATCTTTTTTTTATACGATTTTTCGCATTTTGCGTCAATAATTTGACCTTGTGGGCGCAATAAGTTTTTCATTTATCCTCTTCGAATTTGTTGTGCAAACCAGCCAAACCTCCAAGAGACGTCTAGACATATTTGTTTTAATGAAAGGTGCTGTGCCTTCAATGGTAACGACATAAATGGGTTTCCAACTCAAGTCGAGCTCATTGGATGATAAGTAGTGAATACTAATGAGCCTCTAAACCAATAGGAACGATTTCTGAAAACGATATAACAGACCAAAAAATGTCTATATTTGGCCACGCCCACTAGGGTTCACATGCAAATTTTTGAGGTGACATGTAAATTTTTCTTAGAAAGTCATGAATTTCGTTTTGCTCATTAACTTTGGCTAGCTGGCTCGTGATTGGCTTTTAAACAAGGTCTCTGATTGGTGCATGTTTCGAGGCCTGTCACGTGATTAAAGAGCCCAGAATTTGTGTATAAGACACAGCCCTAACACATAACACTTTGTCAATTTCCAGCTCGAGAATTTTTTATTCTCTTACTAGAAAAGATTTAACAAATCCTACTGTTTTTCAAACACTGTTACTACTAAGCTTGATTATACTAAGCTTGATTATGAGCAGCAAACGCATTGAAGAGACGAGGAGCCTTTCTACTGAGAGATCTCCTACAGGAGCCCCTACGGCTCCCAGGATACCTTCTGTGGTAGTACAGATTCCCTGTGCTGCTGCTCGGGTTCAATCCTGGACCCCTAACTCTCAGGGGGACTGGAAGAAGATGGAGAAGACGGAAAAGAAGGAGTAGAAGAAGAAGCCAGCTGTCACGATCACTCTTAGTGATCTCAAGCGCGCTGGGACACCTATGGGTGCCCAGAATGTTTCTCCTCATTGCCATGGGTCATCTATGGGTGCCCAGACCACTGTGCTGCGTCCAGACGATCTGACTCAACTGGAGGGTGCTGTCTTTGATTCAACTATGTTTGAGAAGGGACTGATTTTGCCTCTTCCTCCCACTCATGTGAGAGTGGTTAGCATGCCTGTACAACAGCAGCAGCAGCAGCAGTCGAGTCAACTGCATCCGCAGTTCAGGGTCGCCATGCCGGCACCCTCCTCTACTCCTCCTGAGGACTGGAGAGACGAGATGAGGAGATAAATTAAGGCTCTGATGAAAGATTCCATGAGAGAGATGATGGCACTGCTGCCTGAGCCTAACCACGTTGGATCTGGGTCCCATGGGGCCCAGAGTCCTCCGGTAGGCGTCCCTCGGGATGCCAACATCACAAATCCAATACTGTTTGCTTAGGGGCATGATATGGCTCCTTCAGCTTTGCACACTGGAGGGGATTCCCTTCCAGTGGGGCAACCGGTGGCTGTCAGGGTACGCGTCCTGGAGGATGAAGACATTCAGACAGACGTTCAATGGAGGGGGGGGGGCGACCCTATAGACGATGGAGCGAACCAGACGACCGCTGAGGAAGAATATAACCCTTTCCAGGGGATCGAGGGCCTAGACGGGTACAGTTTGACCGGTCTAGGTTCGGCACTACCACGACAGAAGGTGATGGTTACATCGTCTAGCAGACAGCTGTCATCGAGAGGCGAGCGGACAATGGACGCTCAGATCAAATCAGACATCGTAGAGAAGATCTATGCTAGTGATCCTGCGGCTAAGCCTTTCATTGACTCGGAGGCACCGATGGAGATCCCTCCGTACGTCCTCTAAGTTCCAGGCGGCTGATGACTTACTCAGACGAAGGCAAAGAGACATGGGCGTCATTGCCCATGCCTTAACTACAGGCCTGGATGATTTGGAGGGTGCGGCAAATCACTTTATATCTGCAACCAATGAACTAGGGGATGGACCAGTGAAGGACAGACTGCTTCAAGCTCATAGAGAAGTCACTCAGGCATCCAACCATCCTCTGGGTCATCCGCTGCGTATCATAGCTTCCAAGTTCAATGACATAGCCAACCAGAGACGAGCGGCTTCGGCTTCAACTACGAATGACCAGGTCTTGGCTCAACAGATTAGAGCGACTCCACTTGGGCTCGACTCCCTTCTAGCCTCTTCCCTGCAACCAGCGATTCAGACCAGCAGCTCAAGGAGGCAACAATACCTTTTGATGGCAGCCCTCAGGAGTAACTCCAGATCAGCCAGACCGGCTAGGAGGGAACGCAGCGATTCTCCAGTCAGAAGACCACATCTTGGCCAGGGTCAACAGCAGACGCAAAGCTCTCGTCATGGTCAGCAGCCCTTTCGGACGTCCAGCCGTGGAGGCCGCGGCAACCGAGGAGCCAGAGGCAGCAAAGGCGGTCGGGGTACACGACCCTCTTTCTCCAGGCGATCCTGACTTCCTGGTCGTTTGGAGACCAGCAGGCATTGGTGGGATGCCTTTGTCAGGGAAGCAGTCAGGGGACACAAACTCGAGTTCGAGTCGAGGCCTCCGGTGTCCTCTCCAGATCCTCCACCAGTTCTTCCCGTGAGCAGGGAAAAGCAAGTGGTCCTACAGAAGGAAGTGGACTCCCTACTGAGGAAAGGAGCCTTAGAGAAGGTCAAGGACTCTCACAAGGCGTTTTACTCAAACCTATTCCTGGTGAGCAAGAAAGATAGGGGACTCAGGCCGGTTATCAATTTTAGCGGCCTGAATCCATACATCAAAAAGAAGTCATTCCGAATGCTATCTTTAAAGGACGTCTCACAGACTCTGCGCAAGGGCGACTGGGTGGCGACGATCGACTTGAAGGATGCCTATCTGCACGTCCCTATCGCGTCAGAACATCGACGGTTCCTTCGTTTCTGGTGGAGAGGAAACAAGTTCCAGTTCAGACGTCTTCCTTTTGGTCTCAGCTCAGCGCCACGGACCTTTTTACTTGGCCTTTGGTGACTCTGTGCAGGGCAAACGGAGTCAGAGTGATTGTTTACTTGGACGATTTTCTAGTCTTTGGTCGCAACAAGGCAGAACTCACTCGTCACACAGCGTTCGTGTTGGATATTCTGAGGAGAGCCGGATTCCAGAGAAATCCCGAGAAATGTCATCTGGAACACAGACAACTGTTCGAATACCTCGGTCTACTATGGAACTCGAAGGAGTTACGAGTTTTCCTGCCTCAGGAAAAACTGGACGATTTCAAGCGACTAGGACGCACCCTTCTATCAAATCTTTTTCTTGCTCTTGCTCAGAAATTCCTAGGCAAGGCCGTCTTTGCTCGACGGGCAGTACAGCTCGAGAGGTTACTACTGCGACCCCTTCAGATGGCGGTGATACAGGCCTTGAGATCCGGCGAACTGATTATGGGCAACGAATCCAGGCTTACAATCAGATGGTGGACACGCCCTCCGACAGACGGGATGGACCTGAGGTCTTACACTCCGCAGCTGTCAATGACTACAGATGCTTCCAATTCAGGGGGGGGAGCGACTCTGGACGACAGGTCGGCCAGCGGCAGATGGTCTGCGGCGGAGAGGGACCTCCACATCAACCATTTGGAACTGTTGGCGGTGTTCAGGGGAGTCAAGAGCTTCAGACGTCATCTGAGGAACAGGAGAGTGACGGTCCATTTGGACAACATCACTGCCCACCTTTCCAAGGAAGGCGGAACACGTTCGGCGCATTTGAACAAGTTGACGATGGAGATCCTGTTGTTTTGCAGAAACCGTGGAGTGGGTCTGACTCCTGCCTATCTCCCAGGGATTGCGAATCTCGGAGCGGACGCCCTATCCCGAGGGAAGGAGACCAGCGAATGGTTCATCAATCCGATAGTGACGAGTTGGATGTTCAGACGGTTCGCTCATCCACAGATCGATCTCTTCGCTTCAAACAGATCAGCTCAAGTGGAGACCTATTTTTCACTGGACAGAAGAGACAAGCTCTCCGCTGGGACGAACGCTCTGAACCAGACCTGGGCGTTCAACCTGATGTATGCTTTCCCGCCTCCACAGATCATCCCTTTGATACTGGCCAGGATGAAAGAGTGCAAGGGGACATTGATTCTAGTCACCCCCTTTTGGTCCAGGGCAGCTTGGTTACCAGAACTCCTGCAGATGTCAGTTCTGGCGCCTCTACGCCTACCTCCGCATCAGAGTACGGAGAGAGACCTGACCACAGGCAGGAACCTGCCATCTTTGCAGAAGCTCAAGCTGACAGTATGGCTTATCTGCGGAATACCTTCCAGAGCCAGGGGACTGATCACACCTTGGGGGAGTTCATCTGTGGATCCTGGAGAGATTCCACGAAGAATCAATACACCTGCGCTTGGCGGACATGGTCAGAATGGTGTGGGGGACACGCTTTATCAAGAACTACTCCAACTGTAGGACAGTTTGTGAATTATCTGTGGTTTCTTTTCAACGAGAAGAATCTGGCGTGGTCAACTATTCGACTTCACAGAGCGGCTATTGCTATGATTGTGGACCCTTTAACAAAGACTCCACTGAGCCAACATCCAATGATTAGTCGTTTCATGAAGGCGGTTTACTTGGCACGCCCACCTCCACGGAAGGTGAAGCCGATTTGGAGCGTTTCGTCGGTTTTGGTGATGTTACGGACATGGGGAAATCCTGAGGATCTCACAAGAGCAAAGCTGACATGGCGATTGGCAATGCTATTAGCTTTAGCAAGTCTCGGGAACTATGTACCATCGAGAATCTTAGAGAGTATCTCAGAAGAACAGAGGGGGATAGAGAAGGCAACACGCAGCTAGTACGCACTACGGTACCTCCTCTGAGACCAGCATCTAAACAGATGGTACGGTCATGGTTGACGAAGGTGCTGGATTTAGCCGGTATACAGGCTCCTGGAGGTTCAACTAGTATAGAGCCGCTTCTGCCACTTGGGCCGCAGCCAGAGCAGTACCTATTTCGACCATCATGGCCGCAGCAGATTGGTCTTGCATCAAGACGATGTCTCGGTACTACATTCGCCCTCTTCCTCAGGGGGCTCCGGTCTCTGAACATATGTCTGTTCAGCGGGCAGTGCTAAGAGATGTTTGGCTCCTACTAAAAAAAAATTAAAATAAAAAAATAAAAAAAATTTATCAGAAGATAAACATTCTGCTGTTAAAATTTGGAGGATATATGGACATATATCTGAATCCAAGGAAACATATGTATATATGTTTTCCTTATGGAATTTTTCAATTCTATCTTTTGGGCACTTTCGACGTTCCAACAAATCCCATTTATGTCGTTACCATTGAAGGCACAGCACCTTTCATTAAAATATATCAATTTTGACGCGAAGCGTATTAAAATTGTTGTTTTAATAATGGCTGTGCCGAAATGGTAACGACTTCGCTGACGAAAGTCATTATATTAGCGAAAATTTCTCTCGCTTGTAAAATTGACAAAGTGTTATGTGTTGGGGCTGTGTCTTATACACCAATTCTGGGCTCTTTAATCACGTGACAGGCCTCGAAAGATGCGCCAATCAGAGGCCTTGTTTGAGAGCCAATCACGAGCCAGCTAGCTAAAGTTAATGAGCAAAACGAAATTCATGACTTTCTAAGAAAAATGTACATAGACATTTTTTGGCCTGTTATTTCGTTTTCAGAAATCATTCCTATTGGCTTAGAGGCTCATTAGTATTCACTACTTATTATCCATTAAGCTCGACTTGAGTTGGAAACCCATTTATGTCGTTACCATTTCGGCACAGCCTTTATTAAAACAACAATTTTAATACGCTTCGCGTCAAAATTGATATATTTACGGCATGGGGAGGTAATAACAGGCATCCACTCTAGATCACGGGAAATTGGGATGTGTCTATGCGGTGACAATCACTACCTTGTCTATACTTCTACTGAGGGAAGGAAACTTTCAAGTCCTCGTCATTTTAAATTGAGAAATGGACTATGTAGACTTTTGTTTTCTACCAAACAAATGCTCTAGTTCTTGTAGCAAATTATTGATGAGTTTTCAAACCGGAATCTCATAATTTACGTACAATAATAATCATTTTACGAGCTCGATTCTGACAGAAGCACTATTTCCAACAAAATGAGAAATGCCGTGAATAATACACTGCAGTATTCAGCTTACTATTATATTGAGAAGTTACTGCCTTTTGGGTTTACACGATAGATTAGTGGCGCTGAATAGCCCCTATGTTTTTGAGCGTGCGGGCGTGAACGATTGGCCTAGTATGTTGAGATTGCTGCTTCCACGATTTCAGTGAGTTACCGACCTTGTATAGAAAACCAATGAGCATATGCTGACCCTATCCCATCCAGCTGTGCTCTAGATAGGTCACTCACATGATGACACAATACATGCGGGTGGATGCCACCGTCAATTTCGATTTTGAAGGTCAATTTTACCATGTTTAAGGTCATAGAGGCAAACTGGATATTTTGTATTACATATAATTATTTATCACTATTATTGATTAAATTACTTGTGGGCGCGATAACTTGCAAAGTTGTTCATGTATCCTTCCCAAATTTATTATGCATGTTACTAAAAAGCAATTCTCAGACAAGTTCAATAATGGCTATAAAAAAATTAATAAATGGTCGATTTATTGCAATTTTTGACATTTTACGTCCATAATTTGACCTTGTGGGCGCTATAACATGAAAAGTTTTTAATGTATCCTTCCGAAATTTGTTAAGCGTGTTACCAATGACAAGTTTTCGGACAAGTTTATTAATAGCTGGAAAAAAGCAAAATGGCCGATTTATTGCTATTTTTTGCATTTTACGTCAATAATTAGACCTTGTGGCTGCAATAATAACTATAAGTTCAATAATGGCGGTGGGCTATTATCGAGTGTGTTCTTGTTCATATTGCAAATTCATATGAAGTTAATGCACTATAATTCGTAATTTTACAATGCAGGCGCTGGTGTAGGCGGTGGTAGCCTTAAATAACCGGGGATAGAGTGTTTGACATTAGGTCCCTCACGGGGGATGCATGGAGTTACCCTTCCTATTGTTACTCTGGGGACTATCCAGCTCGAGGATAGCGGAGCTGTGCGAAATGCCACAGAGTTTCAGCATTAAATAGCATAGCTAAACCCAAGTCTCCGGCCGTCTGGAGACATGTCCAGTACCCCTTATCGGGCGAGCGAAGGAAAACTCTCTCAATAACTGACCGTGCCCTATCACCCCCACCCTCACATCATGATCTGTACATCATTCATTTTATTGACTACAACGTATTACAATGTCACTTAAAAAAACATTTGTGCCGAAAAGTGAAGTAAAGAAATGATTTACTACTACTACTACTACAATGTTTGAGGAAAAGCTGTCCTGTCAATACACATTCGCGATGTCAGCTGTTTCGCAATCCCGGCAGTAGTAAATAAGTCAGTTAGCTTGCAAACCCAACGCCCAGCTAAGAGCCAGGGCTAAGAGCTTTGGTGGAATTATTTACTCATAGATGTCGCTCAAATATGTATGGACTTGCTATGATTTAGCTATTATTATTATGATATAGGGCCTAGGCCTACCCACGTGCAATATTGCATTCTGGGGGACTCATGTCCTGCACGTTTTAACAGTTGATTAGACGTAAATTAATCCTATAAATTAAAAGGCAGGTGTTATTTATCATGCTGATTCCAGTGTGCCAGTGTAACCTGTATAATACCTATACGCATTAAACATTTGACCGAGCGGAGCGAGGATATTTTTGCCCTTCTTTGGCAGTTTCCGGCAGATTTGGAAAGATCTGAAGGCTTACACATAAATGAACAATTTTTTTTTTCCACACTGTATAGAGCAAACTATTCTTCCTACCAATTTCGTAAACAAATTATTTTTTTACGAAAAAACCCTACCCCCTCCCCCCCCCTGGTATTAAATGGCCGACCCCTTATGTAAGTCTTAATTAAATTTGACAATTTCTCGAAGTGCATGCCTCCGACCCCTCTAGACAGTAATACAAGGAGGCTGATGAGTCAGATATATGATAGGCGCCTTCTGTCAGTCAAATCTTGGATCCGTCAATTAGTGCAAGAGCATTAGTGTCTAATACGAATGCTGAAACATCCTCAAAATCTACCTTGTGTCTGTTTGTAATTCAAGATGGCCGTCATCACGGTAACGCCATTTATCGAAAAACCAAGGGTACACTCCATGCACTTCATCACTTTTACAATTTGAAAATAATTTATTGTTTGTTTACCCTGGATTTGAGGTACGAGAAGGAATAATATCAGTTCTTGTCTAATACATATCCAAGATCAACCACACGCTCTAACAAAGTTATTCTGTCACGTGTGATGTCTCACAAAAAAAAGTAATAGGGGGCCTACTACACATGGGTGGTAGGGGTGGAAACCATGTGTTGCTTGTTATGCGGTCACCATACTAGGTCATTTTTTTTTCAAATTATGAGTTTGAGTGGATTCGTTCAAAAGTACCACAAGTACTATTAAATTCAGAAACCGTACGGTATTAATGTCTAATTATTCCCTTAGAACATTATATCACTCATATTGTATTAATCCTACCGATTTATTGTGACGCAGTAGAAGTCCCTGACCAGAATATTGTTATTTATTAGTAAAAATGAGTTATCATGGTTATTGTGACACACATATAGCATGGCGTTAAAGGTCGCTAGGCATCAACATTCCAATTATAGGGTGGGCGGGGGCCCTAGGGTAGTGGTTAGCACCGCTGCCTTTCACGCCAGAGTTTGAGGTTCGGTTCCCGGTCTCGGCGGCTTGAAAGAAACAAAAAATGTTTCTCCCCCATCCACGTGTGAAAGTCAGTATTGTGGGGAGCCTGCGTGACCTAGAGGTAGCGTGCTCGGCCTCAGACCGCCAGGGCTCGAATTTCGAATCCTGTGTCTGGAGAACAGTGTCATCTCAATCATCTCACCATCCTCAGGATGTTCTCCTGGCCCAGTTTAGCTTTTATGTGCACAAAGGTGGCCTAAAGCCCGATTCATTTCATTTCCAATTGCAGGGTTTAACCTGCTGTTAGCGCAGCCTGATCCGTCAGATTTTAAAGTGATGAGTCACATAATACCATGTCCTAACGATATACGCCATATTCTAAAAAAATGCCATATTCTGGCTTTATACTGCCGTATCCCGAAAATGCCACATGGTGACGCCATACTGCCATGTCCTTATATTACAATGCTATATTGGCACATTAATATGCCAGATCTTGATATTATAATGCCACATCCTTCTATTATGAGGCCATATTGTGTCATTAAGCTGCCAGATAGGCTACTGATATTATAATGCTGTATACTGACATTAATAAGCCACATAATGAAAATAAAATGTCATAGCTTGGTATTAGCATGATATCGAAAATGGTATGATCTAATGATATAAGACTATATTGTGACATTAAAGTGGCATATCCTGATACTACAGTGCCATATCATGCCTATATAGTGCAATCTCCTGCAATATTATTGCCATATCGAGACGTTAAACGGCCATAACCTGATAATATAACTCCACATATAGACTTTATAATATCATAGCCTGACAGTCAAATGTGATATCCTGACATTAAAATTTCATTCACTTATATTAGAATGTCGTCCTCCGACCATACACTGCCATATAATGTTATATGATGATATTGTAATGCCACATCCTGACATAAAAGCTCCTCTAGCCCTTGAATACATTTCAAGTCATAAATTTGCTTAAAAAAACTTTTGAAAAAATCATCGTCTGCGCAGTAAGGCTTATTTTATATGTTTCAATCCAGTTTAAAAAAACTGATATATTTAGATCTAAATAGCAGTGGCGTAAACAGAAGTGGGTTCTATGTTAATATGACATCCAAAATTTCTAGGGGGTACGGTCGACGGCATGCCCCCATGAACAACTCCCCCCCCCCCCAGTAACTCCACTACATACTTGTTACCTCGAGATGATTGATTAGGTTGTTTTGCCAGTTAAAGTTTTTTATTATATGGTCCGCGGGCACGAGATTTCACCTGCGTAGAATGTCATCTATACAATTTGAAGGCGGCGGTAATATTTATTAGTAAAAGTAAATCACATTAGAAATAGATCATGAATTTGAATCTGTAAGAAATAATAACCGGCGTGTTTCTCTTCTGTGAAAAATGTATTTAATATTTATATTAAATATTCATCTGTTTATTCAGCTCATACGAAAATTCTATTTTATCATATCATTAAAAATAATATTATTGAGCAAGATTTTCCTAGCACTCGCTGCACGATGATAATTGAGTTTATTTTATCATTCTTTATGTCAGAATTTGTATGTAGGTA
The DNA here is from genome assembly GCA_964017125.1 of Flabesymbios commensalis. NCBI lineage: Eukaryota > Metazoa > Annelida > Polychaeta > Terebellida > Flabelligeridae > Flabesymbios > Flabesymbios commensalis. The sequence goes on from OZ024902.1 coordinate 74,503,486, forward strand.
TAATTATATAGGCCTATGTTCACATCATGGTTGGACCATTCTACGGATATCTGGTCCAGGGCCGTAGGCTGATCTCTTTGCGGGGGGTGCGTAATTTTCTGATGCGGACCTATTGGCGAGCGCAGCGAGCCTTAAGAGCAGCTGAGGGTTGGGGGGGGGGGGGGGGTCACTGTAAGCCCCCTAGACATTTTTGTTTGTTTGTGACTTCTGAGAGCACCTGACATGAGTTCTGGAGATATAATGGAGTTGTTCATACACATGATATTTTTGGCCTGAAATCTACTTTTGAAAATTAGTATCCAGGTAAACCAAATTTTACTCAAAGCATTCGAGTCGACAAAGGGCTATTCAAACACAATCATTAGGGGCCTATATTTATTTTTGAAATATAATTCCAAACATTGGCCTATTTGATTATTATTTTAATTGAGGCAAAAGCCAATAACATTATTGTACTGACAAGCACATAATCAAGTATATAATACATGTATATCTTGCATCCATAATATAGGCCTATACTTTAAACATGATGAAAAAAATAATAATAAGGCATGCAGGTTTATCTTATAATGCACATTTAGTTCTGTGAAGTAATTTTTAGTAATATGATCTCGTTCCAGTAGACTATTTCACTATGATAAATATGATATGGTCAAAAATTAATAGAAACAATTATTTGCTGAAAAAAACTGCATATATGTGTAGGCTAACAGTATCAGCGTATTAATAAGACTCATCGTTATAATGTTTATTTTGAAAGTGAATCTATCTCAAGACGACGTGTATGGAGCTTTGGATACAGATCAACAATCTCGTCCAAATCAAATTGTGTATCATAATTAAATCTACCCCTCCATCTTAGGATCTACCCCCCTATTTTCGTGATTATGTGAAGTGTCTTCTGATCCCAAAATCTACCCTTCCGTCCCAGAATATACCCCATTTTAAACATCTATGCGAGGCCCTCCCAGAATCTACCCTAGCACTTACTACTAGCTCTTACCATCATTTAGCATACATTTCTAAGCAAAATCCACTAACCCTAACAATGTTGACGGCGATCTCCACCATGGCTAAATGACGACCACATTGCCTTAGTTTCCGAATTACATATATATCGTCTCCTTGGATATTAACCCGCTGAACACGAGATTATCATGCTACTGCACTGTTAGAGTAGTGGAAATCTGAGATATCGTTTAGAAAAAGTGACCCACGGTAGGAACTCTGCCCATTTTGTTTTCACAACATTTTTAACCATTTTTGGGTATGGCGAATCGAATGCGAAGTCGTGTCAAGCGAAAAAAATCCGCGAAATTTGTTTATTTTGAAGAATAAAATATGACGTCATAATGTATATTTTGTGTACTTTTGCAAATATCATGAGTTGATGTGAGGAAATGGATGACATTGTATTTGAACCAATGGCCAGCACTTCTAATAAGTCGGTTTGTGCCCAACCCATGTACACATGGTCGCATGTGCTGATGATCAGCTTCACGGGGGAGCTACCCCAAGGTCATGGTAAGGTCATCTCAAGGTCACAGCAAGGTCAAATCAGCTCAAAACGGTTGAAAATACCATTCTTTTTATTTTGTTGCTAAAATTATGTTCACTTGAGATGTCTATGATGGCTCGAAGCATTCTTGGACCCAAACACGGACATATGCCAAAACACCCCAAGAGGTTACAGGGATAATATAAGGGTTGGAGGGTTTTTTACTCCCCGTGAAATCACCCTCGTGTCACTCCTGTCTGATATGGCAGAAATGGACCAAATAACACAATGATGTTATGTTTCGACCAATGGCCAGTATACATTAATTGCATCAGATGGAGTTCGACCCAAGTACACATGTTAGAATGAGTTGGGGTTGGATTTCACAGGGGTGCTACCCCAAGGTCATGGTAAGGTCATCTCAAGGTCACAGCAAGGTCAAATCAGCTCAAAACGAGTGAAAATAGCTTGTTTTGTTGATTTTGCTACAAGTATGTTCCCTTGTGATGTCTATGATGGATTGAAGCATACCTAGACCCCCAACACGGACCAATACCAAGACACGCTTTAAAAGGTAACAGGTAATTAAAGGGTTGGGGGGTTTTACCCCATCAAATCACCCTTGTTTCAGCCCTGTCTGATATGGCAGAAAGGGACGAAATATAACACACTGATTTTATGTTTGACCGATATCTAAATAAATCTAATAAAGTCTATCCAAAGTACACATGGTGACATGGGTGGGGGTCGGGCTTCATATGGGAGAGACCACAAGGTCGTGGCCAGTGTATCTGAAGGTCACAGCAAGGTCAAATCAGCTCAACAGTGAAAGTAGCTTGTTTTCGTTGCTTTAGTTACACTTATGTTCATTTCAAATGTCGGTGATTTTGAAACCCGCCTAGACATCGTGTCTATACCATAGACACCCCAAGAGATTACATGGGTAATATAAGGTTTCGAGGGGTTTTAGTCTTATCAACTCATCCTTAGGCCTATATCACCCTTTCTTTATATAGAAAAATAATAAAGCTTGATACAGGAAAATAACAAAGTTATTGCTATGTTTTGACCAATAGCCAGAAGGCCTACTTTTAAAAAATTACACTCGTGTCACCAGTGTCTGTACTTCAGACACTGGTATTCACCGTCCCCCCACCACCCGACTACCTAATAATCACCACCAGGGGTCAGAGTTTCACAGCCACTGTCTGTACTGCCGCATCCAGATGAAAATGACATAAGAAATAAAAAGGAGACCCCTGGTGTTGATTAAGAGCAATTGCGACGAAAAAATCTACTGTGGCACTCACTGATAAGTCAGTGAATAAATACATTTGATTAAACCCAGCCAGCCCAAGTATCCTTCAAAATTTCAAAGAAGCTCATGTAAGACCACTACTGAAAAAAAACATCTCTTCCTAAAAACGAGCTGAAAATTACAGGCCTGTATCCAACTTAAGTTTCATTTCCAAAATCTTAGAAAAGACAGTAGCCAATAGGCTGCAAGCTCATATACAAAAACCCCATCTATGTAATCCATTACGATAGGCCTACAGGAAACATCATTCTACAGAATCGGCTCTACTGAAAGTACATAACGATATCATTATTAGTATGGACAAGGGTGAAGTTACGGCTCTAGCCTTGCTTGACTTGTCGGCCGCTTTCGACACCATTGACCATGCTACATTAACAGATAGACTTTCTGATTAGTATGGAATATCTGGCCAGGCTCAAATTTGGTTTTCTTCTTATTTGCAAAAAAGGCTCCAGTCCGTAAAAATTAAAGAAACTTTTTCAGATAAAGTCACACTCTCATAAGGAGTTCCACAGGGCTCTGTGCTAGGACCAGTGTTTTTTTACTTTATACACTACACCACTCAGCGTTATTATCTCTAGTTTTGACATAAACCACCATCTTTATGCCGATGATACTCAAATTTACATGTCTCTATCAGTTTCAAACGCTAAGGAATCTCTTGAGAAGTTGCAACATTGTTTAATGGGTGTGTCGGCCTGGATGACAGGATCTAAGCTGAAGCTTAATCTTAGAAAGACAGAATTTCTTCTTATTGGGACCAAACTTGAGCGAGAAAAATTCTTGAATATATTCCCATGCTTACTTCTAGGTCAAGAAACAAATCCATCTACATCAGCTAAAAATCTTGGTGTACTATTCGACAGTAGCCTGAATTTCCGAAAACACATATCCCAAACATGTAGGGCATGCTTCTATCATATCCGTGACCTGCGTCGAATTCGAAAAAGTCTGTCTTTAGATCTTGCCAAGCAAATTGCAGTGGCACTCGTCAGTAGTAAGTCAGATTATTGTAACTCACTTTTTCACAATATGCCAGAAAAGGATATCGCTAGATTACAACGCGTTCAAAACTGCCTTGCAAGAGTGGTAACCAACGCCCCACGATTTAGTCGTTCCGTTCCAATTCTAAAACGATTACATTGGCTTCCTGTCAAGTTTCGCATCCATTTAAAATATGTGCGATAACTTTTCGAACCCTAAAAGAAAACCAACCTGCATATCTGGCTGATTTACTTGTTCGGCCGGAATGCTCGAAATATCTACGCTCCACTAATTCGAATAGATTTGTTGTTCCGTGTATAAAGACTAAGACTGGGTCAAGAGCTTTCTCTATATCTGGTCCAGCCTTATGGAACGCCCTGCCTGTGCCAATACGTAATGCCAAAACAATCTTAACATTCCGGAAATTACTTAAATCTCACCTATTTGACCTGGCTTTTCCACCCTAGTCCCTCAGCAGCCCGGCTCCCTGTTGACGAACTTGCTTTGGCCTCGATTATGACACATGATCACGCTAAGGATTTGTGCGCCTCTGAGCTCGGTCCGCTGAGGATATAGGCGCTATATAAGTTTTATTTGATTGATTGATTGATGTTGACATGAGTTCGGCTTGGGCTTCATAGGGATATTACCATGGTCGCTCTGAGGTCATTTCAAGGTCACAGTAAGGTCAAAGAAGCTCATAATAAGTAAAAATAGATGATTTTTTATGTTTTTGCTCCAATTCTGTTCACTTGATATGTCTATGTCAAGTCGGTCATTTTTAATTTGATCAAGTTAACATTTTTCAGGAGATATCCCTCTTTGAGACTGCATGTATGTTCTATCGTAATAGTCTAGCTATCTGGCACAGTTTTACAAATATTATGCATATTAAAAAATAAATACTGATAATCGGGAATTTTGCCCGCCGTGACCTTGTTTTTTACATTATTCGCAACCATTTTCAAACTCTTCTGAGCTATTGGAGAAGTGAATATATGATATTATTTGTTTAGCAATACATAAAAAATAATTGAATGAATCGTTGAAACTCGCCGTATACTCACCGAGAGATTACATGGGTAATAATAAGCTTTGGAGGTGTTTTACCCTTATTAACTCACACTTAGTCCTATATCACCCCTGCCTGATAAATGAAAATAGACAAATTGACAATGTGGTTGCTAGGTTTTGACTAATGGCCAGAAGGCCTGTTCCCATCAACCAAAGTTGATAGCATGTAGAACAAAATTACGCAATGCATAAAAATGATATTTTACCATTTTGTTGCATGTTTTAAACTGGAAAGTCAAATAAATAAACGAATAAATAAAATAAATACATTTTCGTCTTTGACATGTCATTGTTCATGATTGTTCATGATTATTTGAATTCGACTGACATATAGTGGTGATTGTATTAATAAAGAAAATTCGAAAAAGTAGTAGGGCCTATATTGTCCCTTGTTAAAGTGAATTTATGCTCAAGTCGCCCCAAAATCTGTTACATTTGAATTCGCTAGTTTGTATCTGCAAAAAAATCTAAAATCAATTAAGTTCCTTTATGTGTAATGAATATGCGGTCTAGCGAAAATATATAAGAATACATATATACAAACTATGTAATACTAAGATTAATACGTAACATGGATCGGCAGGCATAATGACTGGGTAAAAGTATATACAGCAAACATTATTCGACTAGGTCTTCGTAGGCATAGTGGACAGATTTTCATAACGACTTTGGAAACTTGTTTTGCTTTTCAATATAAAAAAACGTCTTTATAATGTAGCCGTGTCGTCCTCTCCGACTCCGTGGATTGATGTATTTGCTTTACCCAAAAAATCCAACATGGCGGTGACTGAGAGCGATCCCGACCCCAAGGTCCGAAAAATGTCCGTACCTTTTTAATGACTGTGCAACCTTTGAGCACAAATGTTACTGGTTCTAAAAGAATCTATTTTCGACCTGATTATCGCACCGGAAGTCTTATTTATGACCGTCCAAAGAAATGTCCCACGATTTTGTACGCGGTCAATCTGTGGCTGAAACCTGTTTCCCCTGGGGCTAGTCATAATGCACACTGTTTCGTAATAAATAAGTGCGGACCACTCACAATATGGATAATGCAGATATATTGCTGTAAATGCTATACATATCACATATTATGGAAAAAATAAGTGGAGAACCACTCATGTCTAGGTATCTTAGTAAACATAAATGGTGGAATTCCTTTAGAGAGAAGATATCCCGGAATGTTGACATCCCTTCCACAGGGATTAATCAATAATACAACGAGGTAGTAGTAGTAAATCATTGCTTTACGTCACTTTTCGGCACACATGGTCTTTCAAGTGACATTGTGATACGATAAAAACGTTGTAGACAATTGATGAGATGAATGATGTACAGATGATGATGTAAGGGTTGTGGTGATAGGGCATGGTAGGTTATTTCCTCCGCTCGCCTGATAAGAATTCTGTGCATGTCTAGGGGATCTACCCCCAGACATGCCCAGACAGTCGGAGACTTGGGTTTCGCTGTGCAATTTAATGCTGGCATTTCGCACAGCTCCGCTATCCTCGGGTCGGATAATCCCCGGAGAAACAACAGGAAGGGTAACTCCATTCATTCCCCGTGTGAGAGACCTAATGTCATCAAACACGCTATTGCCGATTATTTAAGGCTTCCACGGCCTACACCAGCGCCAGCACTGATGCGGGTGCTGCATTGGCTCCGCTGCTGAGCGGAGGAACCAGGGTACACCACTGGCAATCCGCCCGAAGATTATGGCCAGATACGAGGAGGCTGCAGCTGCTCTTGGATGATTGCTGTAGACTAGTGCTTCTGTATAAGGCTGTCACAGCATTCAACAGACGGAACAGATCCCTAATGACCCTCTCCGGATGGGGGCGAAAAATACTACTACTAGCAATTATCTCAGTACCCCAATACAACGAGGAGTAAAGTATGGCTCAAAATAATAAGCGGATATGTGTGGTGTTTCAATAAGCGATCTTTGAGCCACAAAATGGTCTATATCGGAGAAAACTATTTGATTAAAGATTTCTTCTTAACTAAAGAGCTGACCGTGCATGATATAATATATAGCATTAGTTATATTATAACTAAAGTTTTGACCATTTAATTTCACTAAGAGTAGGCTGGGCCTACAGTCATCCTATGTTCAAAAAAGGTGCAACTGAGACAAAATTGCAACATCATTTATTTAATGGCATGTACTTTAATGGCAAAAACAGAAACACATATAAAAAATCTAGAATAATTGGAGAGGTCTAAATATCCCAAAATCGTTGATTAGTACCGCCATTACCGAAATATACATTTTTAGCAATATCTCAATAATCAATCATGATATTATCACAAACAAGGCATCTAAACCCAGCTTTTAAATTTCAAGAAGAAAACTGTGTCATTTATAAATTTATAAAATTCAAAGCGATATAATGACGTAATATGTAATTGAGAGATTATCATGCCTACGTAACTAACGTTTTTCAACTATGATGTCCACGCAAATAACACAAATACATAATACGTCAATATATAAAACATGTATCATATTTATAATAATATTAATCAAATGCCTTGGGTAAATCGGTGTGTGAGTTGTCATAATTTTTTCCAAAATTTGTTCATAATTTGGACAACCCACGACAAGAGGTATGGATGAAGCCCTACTCGGATGATTTAATTGGTTATTTACAGAATTTATCGCATTAAGAGAAGAGCATACCCCAAACCCATAAAACATTTTAGAGGACTGTTAATGCACAAACATAATCCACATCAGGCCCAGATTCGACTCGAACTGGCATTTGCTATGAATATATCTAAGTAGTTTATAGTCTCAGTAGATTTAAATTGGGTATTTTTATAATCACTTCATCAAACAGTTTGCTAAACAACCAAATGTCACCCACTATACAGTCATATCAATCTAAAAACATGTCCTCATGGGTGGTACCAGAGTTGACACCTGTATTAACCCTTGTCTGTTTGGATAATAATGTCAATATGTTTCATTTATTTGAAGATATGCACTTGTCACTTGCCATCATATAATATAAGGTCAAGTGCCTTTTCTAGCAGATGGATTTGTGTCTTGACCTAGAATTAAGCAAGGTATATTATTTAACATTTGTTCTCGCTTAAGTTTGGTCCCAATGGGAAATTCAGTCTTACTAGCATTAAGCTTCTCAAGAGATTCCTTAGCTTTGAAAACGGAAAACGGAGCGCTGAGTGGTGTAGTGTATAGGGTAAAAAGCACTGGTCCAAGCACAGAGCCCTATGGAACCATATGAGATTGTGACTTTATATGACATAGTGTCTTTAATCTTTACGGATTGGTATCTATTTTGCAAATAAGAAGAAAACCTAATTTGAGCCTGCCCAGATATTCCATAACAATCTGAAAGTATATTTGTTAATGTAGCATGGGTAATGGTGTCGAAAACGGCCGACAAGTCAAGCAAGGTCAGAGCTGTAACCTCACCCTTGTAAATACTAATGATGATATCGTTATGTACTTTCAGTAGAGCTGATTCTGTAGAATAATGTTTCCTGTAAGGGGATTTTAATGGATTAGATAGATGGTTATGTTTTATATGATTTTGCAGCCAATTTACTACTATCTTTTTGGAAATAAAACTCAAGTTGGATACAGGCTTGTAACTTTCAGTTCGTTTTTAGGGAGAGGTGTTTTTAAGTAGTGGTCTCACATGAGCTTCTTTGAAAGTTTCATTAAAATGTTAATTATATCAGTGATGGGAGTTATTAATATATCAAGACAATTTTTCAGCACGCTTGTATGAGCGGGGTTCAGATTACATGATTTTGACGATGAGCTCAAAATAAGCTTTTTAATTTCATCTTCTGTCACCCGTTCAAAAACGTTCATTATGGATCTAATTTCTGTTTTTTTTACACTCATGGAATATTCTGTACTTTATCAGAAAATTGGTTTTAATTTTATCAACAAAATATTTAAAGAAATGGTCACAAAGTGATTTTACTAATGTGAATTCTGGCAGAACCGGCGTGTGGAATTCTATGCAGAATGTTATTTATTGAGTTCCATAGAAGACGAGGATTGTCCGAATTTTCTGAAATAAGATCAGCTAAATATTTCGATTTTACTTTGTCATCATTCTGTTACACAAGTGGCACTGATGTAACATGAACGATCTAGTTGTGTGCGAGATCTGCGCCATGTACGTTTAAGATTTTTGCGAAAGATTTTAGCCCTCATTATTTCTTGAGTCATCCATGGATATCGTGGTTTTCTGACTTTTCTTACAAGACCGTATTATTGTCTAAAGTAGAGCTAACGACAGAATCATACTGTCGACAGAGTCGTGAGAGATCTTGGTTTCTTCATTGGATCCAAAATGAGAATATCTGAATGAAATGATTCATAACCAATTTCGTATATTTTTCGAAACGATGTTTTTTCTTTTTTCCATTTCGTGTATCAACCGTCAATTTCTGATATGACAGCGAGATGGTGTGTAATACATGCTGCCGAAAAAAACTGATTTGATATAATTAGAAATGCGTTCGGTGATCAAAAGATCTAGCCAATGACCATGAAGGTGAGTCGGAAAATTAACATGCTGCTTGGGATGGAAACATGTGAGGATTTCATTGAATTTATTGGCTTTTCCATTTGAGTTATCCAGATGTAAGTTGAAATCTCCAATATATATGGAGTAGAATTAGTTCTCTAGTAAATCTTGAAACTGATCAAAAATTGACATGTACCGTTTTGAAGCCTATACAGGCAGACAACGAAACTACTGAACGAATTGTTTCCAATACGTGCAGAGAGCGCCATGAACGTTTTAAATGATGGCAGAGAATGAATATCTGTTTTTAATCACTGTTAATTGGTCAGACACTAGTATGCATACACCTCCTCCTGTCCGCTGATCCGCACGAGGTTCATGAAAAAACGAACAGCCAGGAGGTGAGATATCAGCTATCGATGATTGCGTTTTATCATGTTTTAACCCTGTTTCCGTCACTGCCACAATGTCCAAATTTTTCGATGAAGGGGACTGTTTTCGGTTTGATGGATCTTGCATTGATTGTTGCCATTTAATTATGTCATTTGAGCCGGAGGGACCCGGATTCAAGCTGACATTTCCTGCCAGTAGGCCTAGATGTTGCAATTGAAAGATACATTTAAAAATTTGGCTGTGACCAAATTTGAAAACATGGTGTTTGTTATTGATGACGGTTGACAATTTGTTACAAATATGATTGATCCACAAGAGGACAATTCGTCATCGCTGCGTATAATAGACACGGCTGTTAGGAGTGTGAAAATAGTATACATTATTTTTTATATGGATATTTTGATTATCGGCGGCCGTAATACAGCACGCCTATGAAGCCTAATATGCCAGCAGAAAATATGATAATGCCTACAAAATGCCTATAGTTTGATCTTCAGCAGCTTTTAGGCCGCCTACGATATCTACAATTCATATGGGTAATGTTGGGCCAATGTTGGGCCACTATTGGTGAAGATAGCTAGGCTTATTATTGTTTATAAATTATTCTGACCACCTATGTTTCTACGTATTATGACACTGATGCTAATTTATTTTTATTATTTAGAAAATTATGCTATAATCTGTATAGAAATGGTGACTTATCCATTATAACCTCGCGGGGGTGTTTTGGTATAAGTCCGTGTTGGGATCTACTATTCTAGGTATGTGTCAAGCCATCTTATACATTTCAAGTGAACATAATGTTAGGAGAAACAACAAAAATAAGCTCTTCTCAACCATTTTGAGCTAATTTGACCTTCCTGTGACCTTGAGATGGCCTTACAATGACCTTATGATAACTCTTTTTATAAAACTCAACACCAACCCAACTCACCTTGCGTAGGCCTACTTGAGTTGTGTTTCGACCTATTAGAAGTTTTGGTTCAATAATCTATTTTCACCCATTTTGAACTGATTTGACCTTGCTGTAACCTTGAGATGACCTTTCATGACCTTAGGGTAAGAACCATGTGAAATACAACCACAACCTATTTCACCATGTATACTTGGGTTGAGCCTTACCAGATGTAATAAATGTATTGGTTATTGGTCAAAATATAACATCAGTGTGTTATTTTTGTACATTGTGCCATGTGAGACAGTATTGACACAAGGGTGATTTGAAGGGGGGGGGGGGGCGAGTAAAAAACCCTCCAACCCTAAATGTTATCTCTGCAACCTCTCAGGGGTGTTTTTGTGTAGGTCCGTGTTGGGATCTAGGTATGTTTCAAGAAAAAATGAAATGAAATGAATCGGGCTTTAGGCCACCTTTGTGCACATATAGGCTAAACTGGTTTCAATGTTTCAAGACATTGTGTACATTTCAAGTGAACATAATGTTAGCGAAAACAAACAAAAAAAAGCTATTTTCAACCGTTTTGCGCAGATTTGATCTTGCTGTGACCTTGAGATGACCGCCCCATGACCTTTGGATAACTCCCCGATAAAACCCAACACCAACCCATGTCACCATATGTACTTGGGTTGGGCTCGATCGATTTATTGGAAGTGCTGGTCCAATAATCTATTTAAAAGAAATATTTTTGAACAAAACTCCTTTCCACTGACAGTGTGTATATGCCACGCTCTCATACCACCCTAGGGGTCAAGGGTACCATACTTCGATGACCCCTTGTGGCCTTTCCATGTATGTATAATCTGCAGTCTTTCCTGTTTCAATAACTTTTTTGTACTTAATCTTTATGACTTTGTGTACTATTAGATTCTAATATTTTGAATTTAATTATGTTATCATTAAATCTAAATTTCAAATGACACCTTAAATACTTCTAACGCATGGAGGGTCACATATGCTAAAATATATTTGACCCTGAAATTGACCTTCTGACGTTGAGGTTGACGTCAAATCACCAAAAAAATTCCAGAAATGGATTTTGCAGTCAAAATCACGCGAAAATGAGGTATTACACTTGTTTCTAGCTTTATTTGGTGAAAATCATATTTTTGCTTACTTGACCTTAAAATTGACCTTTTGACCTTGAAATTGACCTTCTGTCTTTAAGGATGACTCCAAATCACAAAATTGGTACCAGAAATGAATTTTGCAGTCAAAATTACACAAAAATGAGGTATTACAGTTGTTTCTACCTTTATTTGTTGAAAAATCATATTTGACCTTGAAATTGAACTTTGACCTTGAATTTACCCCATAGTGCAAAGTGGTTAAGAATGACAAGATGTCTCCCGGCAAATTCTGAATACATATATCCTCCCCATCAATAATCAACAATACAAAAACGTTACACCTCAAAATGAGGTCCAGTGCTAGTTCTGCCAGACTAATAGTGATATGACGAGATTTAATCTATTAATTATATGATTTAGACGTCATAATTTAAATCGCGAAATAGAACGTTTTAGAGGAAAAATCCGGCTTGACACGACATCGCATTCGATTCCCCATACCCGAAAATGGTTAAAAATGGTGAAAAAACTAAATGGGCCGACTTCCTACTCTGGGTCAATATTTTGCTCCGATTTCCACCAGTCTATGTTTCTGAAACGAGATTATTTTATGACGTCATAGTTATCTCATGCAATCAGACCCGGAGATCTCCGGGCCTCGTATCTGAATGGTCTCCCTAAATCACGGAGATCTCCGGTGCTCGTCACAAACGGGTTAAGGTGTGTATCTGTCACTTTGTGAAGTGGCAGCCACGCCCTTTCATATCCAAAGAGATGATAGTAAAATTGTCTAAATATATCTGAATACTTAACTAGGCCTTGTAATCAAAAGTTTATGAAAAAAACTGGCTTAGAATTGACTGAAAAAATTGGCTAATGATCATTCACCACGGTTAATGTGAATCCGATTATTACCCTTCAGTAAAATTAAGTATTTCGCCACATAAACTTGTGAAAATACATTAAAACATCCAGAAAAAATGTAATCAAAATTAAATGAAATTGTACCCCCCTTCAAAAAACCCTCTTATAACCCCCTTCCGCTTATCAAAAAAAATGTACCCAGGTGGATTCGTGCTGCCAGGTATCTAGATTATCCAAATCAATAATAAATCAATTTGGGCATCACAATCCGACGGGTAACCTGACTATTTGGGGGACTAAAGTATCTGGACATTTTTTTTGCTCGCCATAGGCACCCATCTTGGATTTTACGTGACCTATATCTCGGACAACCTTGATTGTTTTTCTTAAATAGTTAATACCTTATTCAGGGTGCCTAAATACCTAATTGAAAACCACCATGTGATCTGATTTTGGAATTATCATTGTTTTTTATCGGTTGCTATGACCGATATGTCGAGTTTTGGTGGCCATTTTGAAAAAATGGCCGTTACGCCTTTTTTACCCCGGTTATGAAAATTCCACCTAGTAAAATATAAAACCTATAGGTATGTATTACTCAAATCAACTGTTGAATAATTCTTAAGACTCGTTGTATATGGCAGGGCCAGGACAAAAAGTAACACCTAGCATTGATACTAGCAGCTCAGTAGGTGCTACAATAAAATGATTTTTTCAGTTGGCCCACAAGGCTGGTACTAAACTGCAGTTTAGTACCGCCTCAGACCGCCAGGGCTCGTATTTCGAATCCTGTGTCTGGAGGACAGTATCATCCCATCCATCCCACCATCCTCAGGAGGTTCTCCTGGCCCAGTTTAGCCTATGCACAAAGGTGGCCTAAGACCCCATTCTTTTCATTTTCATAATTTGTGTATGTTTGGTAATCTAATTTATTTTGTGTATCGGCGCAGGCGCTGTCTCAAGTTTTTAAAAGGACTTAGAATACAGCTCAATATTTTAGTAGGTGTCCCAGGCACCACCCTTGTATCATTTTCATTGATTTTATTTTAAATAGACGTATGTGATAATTTAAAAAATATTTTCAGCCAATTCACTTAAATATTATTTAAATGACCATCAGTGCCAAAAAGTGACGTTAGGAAACTTATTTACTTACTTACTTACTCAAACAGCGCGTCCCTAACTTAAATATCTAATGTGATCATGCCCAGTATAGAAAATTAAGAAGATTACTAGATAGCCGTAATGTCCTACATGACAGTTATAAATGACTACGTAACAGATCATGTCACCTACATGACGGTCAACAGAAAAACCTTGACATTGCTGGTAGGTATCAAGCAAGGTAGGTTTAAACCTTACGGAGATTATTCATGATGTGAACTTCCAGGCATGAATGGATTTTAACATCAGTAGAATAAACTTATATTCAGATTATGTGACACACATAATGACGATAATGTCACATACATGACAGATCATGTCACCTTCATGATGGCCAAACGATAAACCCTGACATTGCTGGTAGGTATACGGCAAACTTTAACAATGTAGGTTTAAACTTCACTGAGATTATTTATAATGTGAAATTCCAGGCATAAATGTATTTAACATTAGTAGAATCAACTTATATTAATAATAATGTCACATACATGACGGATCATCACATACATGACGATCATTTGTCACGTGGTTTCATGTAGGTGACTGTCACGTATGTGACTAAAGAAGTGTCTTCAGTCCTGCTGGCCCAATAGAATCTTGATAATATCGCCCATTTTTTTCAGGTATGAAGGAATGATACCTCAGAATGTTCTGTATTTATATGTTACTGTTTGACGTAAATACAGCAAAGTGACGGACGTCATGTAGATGACAAGGAATACAAATATTTCGCAGTTTTGCTATGAAAATTGTATTTTAAATGCTTACCAAAGTTTTTATTGTGCGTATTCTCCATTGGCAACTCGAAGCGTGTATGTAAAGGGCAAAAAAATCGTCAGTATATGATTTTTAAACTTTAGTATGCATTGCAAGATTAAATAGAAACATGTGTCATGTAGGTGACCATTATTTGAGGGACACACTACGTGACAGCATTAACCTAATTTGAATAATACCCCCCCCCCTCACCATATTTTTTGTTGTTGTTTCCCAGCTAAGGCTCATCTACCTTATTGCATAAATGTCCTGTGCTAACTGATTGGGTCATAAATAAATATAATGTGTTGATACCACGTCCTGGGGACATTTATTTTCATATGACGACTCTAGGCTTCGGTCAATATGACAGGATTTGCAAATAAAGGGAGCATCATTTTTAAGGGGTAAACCTAATAAAATGTTGTAATCAAGTGTCCATGTCATAACATATGTGGGATAAAATAGTAATTTACACACTGGTGCAGATATAACTACTGGGGACGTGCTATGTCCCCATAATTCTGTAATTGGAGCTTTTTGTTGGTGTGTGGAGAAATATCTAAGCACAGAAAGTAATAATGGGAATGGTCAGTATAGAAGCTTAGTGTAATTAGTGTATCTAGATATGATAAATTATTGGTTTTAGCTTTACTTTTAGGCCATAGTGTTATAGTCCCATGCTATAACTACTTTACCTTGTCTCTTTTGAAGATAGTATACAATGGTAGTGAATTCATCAATACAAGTTTCATAGTTTGATTCAGGTCACTAGGTGGCCTATACAATACCGATCACAAGCGTTCTTTTACCCTTTCGATCTATTGGTCTTTCTATAAATTGAGCTTCCCATAGAGTAATATGATTTCTATGATCTATGTCGGGGTTTAAGTTTTGACAATTTAAACTTAAAACAGTTTGGGGATTTAGTTTTTACAGTGATGATTAATGTTTTGTGTATGTCATTAAGTGACACATGATAATTAAAAAATGTTGGGGAAAAATCATTACTTTTTTACAATGTTATCACATGGGTTCTTATTTACCTTATGAATAGTTTTATATGACAATGCATCCTCACAATCAGAGCTATCTTAGTTTAACACTTTCGAATGTTCTTCACTGGAGTCTCTTTCTCTTTATATGTCTTTATAGTCACTACACAAATATTTGTTCTCCGTGAGAGCTTAACATAGGATGTTTGTCGTTGATTGAGGTGTAAGTACACCAAAGCTGGGGTACGCTTCAAATCTTTATGTCGTTTTGTGGCACTGCTGCATGTTTGTCTCTCTTCATAATCTGGATCCCGATTATATAAGGCGAACAGATATACATAGGGTCACTGGTATGCCAAAAGCATGAAATGAGATTGTAACAGTAAAAATATAGGGACAAGCTTAATATTTTGACCGCTTATAGGGATACCCTCTAACCTGTCTAGAATTAGGCCTATAGGGGGTAGATCTACTAGGAAACGTCTGTCGTTGCTGTTCTGTTTAACCAATCTACACATGCGATATACTATATAACATATACTTATATTTTTCATCTCTAATGATATGTTACATACTGCAGTAGGCCTAGAGTAAATAGTCGTCTCTCCATATACTCTGAAACATAATATTTATTATAAAATAATCAAAATGAAGAACAAAACAAACTAGTCATCGTTGTCAAAGGAAACAAAAAAAACGTAATTATTGGACATAACAATATCGGGTTTTTTAAACCTCGATATGTGTATACTTAAAAATGTGTGTTTTTATGACTATAAATGTCATATATATTTTTAATGGAAGAATATTGCAGCTTTTCATAAAAATGTGTGTATTTTGCCTGGGTTGAAATCTGAAACAATGAACTTTGCTCGGCATTTTTTTTTTTTTAATTTCATCCACTGTTTTTTACATAGTTTGTTTGTGCTGAACTCGAATATGACGGATAACATTCTATATTTGTTGACCTTCACCTTCAAATTAGCAAACCAAAAAATGGCCGCCAAAATGTAGAGAAAACCCGGTATTGTCTATGGTTTGTCGCACATGAAAGCACAATTTATGGTTTCTGCCAAGTTTGTGAATATCTTTGGAAGGAAATGGCCTTTATTTGACCTTAAAATGGAAGACATCCGCCGTTTTTAGGCCTCAGCCAAAATTTTGTCGTCATCAGGCGCGTCCCTCTGTCCGTCTGTCCGCCACTTTAAGCACTATAACTTGTTTCACGTAAGTGGAATGCATATTAAACTTCACATATAAGTTAATCATGACTAAAGCTTGACTAATTTGATATTTGACCTTTCAGTGACCCCTATATGACCTTGATTTTTTTCCGATCGACAATTTTTTTATGTATCGCTTCAAAATTTATACCATATATTCATTTCACTATTACCTCGGATGAGTTCGAAATTGGGCGAGATTCGGACAGAAACTAGGTCATGGCGACCTGCGATCGACAAATTTTCTCGTTAACGCGATTCACTCAACATTTTTTGATGTATCGCTCTAAAAATTATACGATATATCCATTTCACGAATATCTCGAATGAGTTCGCAATTGGGCATGATTCGGACAAAAACTTTTTTTTTCAATATACATAATATCTAGAAAACCGGACCAGATAGCTACACCATTACTATAGAACAATATGTGCAGTTTCAGGTAGGGATATAACATGATAAAATGCAACTTAATCAAATTTAAAATGGCCGACCTGCGGCCACTTTTGACTTCAATATGCGTAATAAATAGAAATCCGTGCCAGATAGCTAGACCTTACTATTGAACAAATTTTTTGTGCGTTTTTTGTACTACAAGCTGCCAATAATAACCAATTCTCGGACAATTTCAATAATGGTGGCGGGCTATTGTCGAGTGTGCTCTTGTTTTATATGATTTTTACTTTCAAACGATGATTAGAGGCTGAGGCCTATTTCCGTCGCCGATGGTCCTTTCTATATATTTTCCTGCGACTATATACTATAACGCCACACATGCTGACGATAATATGACTTATTTGTGGACCATGGATAAACGTTTTTGACGAATACATTTTAAAGAAAAAATCCAAAATGACCGAGACATTCACTTTCATATGGACAAAAAACTAAATGGCTATCAAAATGTAAATCACACCTTTTTTGGGGGGTTGTCAGACGGGAATGTTGAATTTATTGTTTTGTATGATCCGGGGGGGGGGGGGGGGCGCAACACACATTTCTATATCTGACCTATATTTTATCGTCATATCCAAGATTCATTCTAAATACTAAGCACATCAAATCATGCCAGAATAACACTGTACTTAATCCTAGTTTTCAATGCCTTGTAACCTTATATTTCGTATTTCTTACGTAGTATTTTTTTTAGATTTCCATAAAAAATGTTGTTTCATATATTATTGTTCAGATGCATAACAAACGCTTTTATTTGTGTGCTGGCGGTAACCATTTTGGATTTGAATAACATGCCATATCAATTTATTCACTCCAAATCATACAGAAACCAGAAATTATGCATTTATGTGCAACAAAAATATAGATAAGATGTGGTTTTAGCGGCCATTTTTGGTTTTTTTTCACTTATTTGAAATTGAAGGACACCAGATATAGAATCTTATCCGAGATATCTGAATTCAGCACACCCAAATTATGTATAAACAAGGCGATACAAAATTTTACACTTAAACGCCGAGCAAAGTTCAATGTTTCATATTTAAGTCTGGGCCAAATACACACATTTTCAAAAAAGGCTGCTCTATTCTTCCGTTGAGAAATATTTATGAAATTCATTAATCTAAATACCACTCATTATTATGCATATATGCTGTACATCTCTGTTCAGAAAACATAAGTCAAATATAGATATGGCCAATAATTATGTTTTATTGAGTCGTTTCCATTGATCATGTTGACTAGTTTGTTCTGTTGTTATTCTCGATTATTTTGTAATAAAAAGTATGTTTCTACTTAATGTACAGAGATATATATTCACTCCTCTGTAGCATGCGATATATCAGAACAGCATATATTAGAACAGCAACGACATACGTTTACGTAATCCTACCCCCTATTTCTAGACCGGTTTGGTGGGTACTCCTATATAAGCGGTAAAAATATAAAGTTCGTCGCCATTTTAAACTGTTACAAAGTTTACTTGGTGCTAGTGCTGTTCGTGAGTCATTTTGATCTCACAATGTGTTTGATACGCTGGGTAGGCCTGTGCTGCTGTATATCAGATGTGGTTAAATGTAGACACAATCAGCAGGGATTCAGCACACGATTTAGTGTCCATAGACATGTATCCACGTATCCTACATAGGTCTAGGTGCCTGCCATTATTGTTGACCGCATCAATCTTCTTGTTGATGGTCTTGCAGGCGCCTAGATCAGTCCTGTGATGAATGCTGCTGATAAAATTTTAGATTTAGGGTATGTATCCTGGGCCGCTGTTAGCTTTTTGTTCACGTTGTCACAGATACTCTACTGCTGCTATGTTGTTAGTACCTCCAGCCGTGAGTAAGACGTTGACACTTGCTACTACAATTGATTTGACATCGTGTGTCTTGGACAGTAGTCCGATCTACTACAGATCGGACTACACGGGGGCTGACGTAGATTGAAAACTAAAGCTTCAGAAAGCAGCATTTGGCATTGAAATGTCAAAAACATAGCGGGGACCCCTTCTCCCTAGCTGTGTGCGTACGTACACATGCTAATAACCCTGGCTACGTCCCTGACTCGTGTCCTTTGTAGTTGGATTTTGATTACATGAAGTTGATCGTTTAAAAAAACATATTACTTGAATGTATTTTTAGGTCCTGAGTTCACCCCAGTTGCGATATAGGGAGCTTTGGGATCAGACTTGTCCACCTTGTAATACGTCCATAACTTGAGAGAAAACAGCATATGGTGACAGTAGTTGGTGCGTGGTTCACTGTTGGACAGGTAAACATATATCTTCGATTGAGGGAAGTTAGGCCGTCCGGTCGAATAGCTTTCCGGCCTTCCGTCCACTTTCGTTTCAGAATTTCTGACTACGTAACTAGGCCTACTTGCCTGACCCTCTTCATATTTTCACACATCACACCTAATGGATCTAGATGTCGGTAATTTTAATTATATCCAAGATGACCGGCCAGTCGCCAATATTCATCCGATCTTCAAATGTGTTTCCTGAACACAGATAGATTAACCTGGTTAAGTTTAGTAATTATACAGCCATCAGACATATGAGTACTCACATGAATATATATGTTATTTTACTCTTGTTCATATTTTGTGCTATATCACAGCACATATACAAACTCAATTCATTTTATTAGCCCGCCTTTTAATTTTAATTTAAAAAGGTGGACTATTGGAAACGTTTTTCACGTATCCTCTTCAAATTTGTTATGCATGTTACTAATAAGTAGTTCTCGGACAAGTTTAATAATGGCTGAAAAAAAATTCAAAAAGGCCGATTTATTGAGATTTTTCGCATTTTACGTCAATAATTTGACCTTGTGGGCGCGATAACTTGAAAAGTTTTTCACGTATCCTCTTCAAATTTCTTATGCATGTTACTAATAAGTCGTTCTTGGACAAGTTTAATAATGGCTGAAAAAAATTTCAAAAAGGCCGATTTATTGAGATTTTTTGCATTTTACGTCAATAATTTGACCTTGTGGGCGCGATAACTTGAAAAGTTTTTCACGTATCCTCTTCAAATTTCTTATGCGTGTTACTAATAAGTAGTTCTTGAACAAGTTTAATAATGGCTGAAATTTTTTCAAAAATGGCCGATTTATTACGATTTTTCACATTTTACGTCATTATTTGACCTTGTGGGCGCGATAACTTGAAAAGTTTTTCACGTATCCTCTTCAAATTTGTTATGCATGTTACTAATAAGTAGTTCTTGGAAAAGTTTAATAAAGGCTGAAATAAAATTCAAAATGGCCGATTTATTGCGATTTTTCGCATTTTACGTCAAAAATTTGACCTTGTGGGCGCGATAACTTGAAAAGTTTTTCAGGTATCGTCTTCAAATCTGTCGTGCATGTTACTAATAACCAGTTCTCGGACAAGTTCAAATATAGCTGGAAAAAAATTCAAAATAGCCGATTTATTGTCATTTTTCGCATTTTACGTCAATAATTTGACCCTGTGGCCGCAATAATGACTTCAAGTTCGATAATGGCGGCGGGCTATTGTCGAGTGTGCTCTTGTTTATGCTTAAACTTACATATATACATGTATAAAAATTTTAAGAATGCAAAGAGACCCCCACAAGGCTTATGACAAGCCGCTTCAATGCAGGCCACTTTAAAGTAATCTGATCTGCACATACACATTTGTTTATTGGAGAAAATGGTGTGTTTCATTCAGACTGTACTATGGTTTATGTTATTCTTGTTGTTAGTTTCTATGTACTTTATTACTGTAAATATTACTTACTTATACCTCGGCTGAGTTGATATTTATGAGATAAGTTATGGGCAATTCAAACGCAATAGAAAACTAAAGTTGTACATACATTATTCTGATACACAAAACAACTTTATATCAAAATTGGATTCCTCTCACCAAGAAGAGCTGAAAAACAAGTATCACTCGTTACAGTGTACAGGTTAACGACATGCCCACTGCATTTTTCAGCACTGAGGCTGCACTTTTGTTTGCCTTATAGCCGCCATTTTGGATTTAGCGATCTTTATCATCTCTAATGGTATTTTCTGGTGCCGGAAGGGCTACCTGAAAGCCCTGTGATGGACACCAACATCATGAATCTGCTTCACTTCCGTCACAAGATGATATCAATGTATTGTGTCATCTTATACAACTGTCGGCCATATTTAAGTTTACTGGGCATAACACTAAGTTGGACATACCTGAAATACCCATTGTAGACAATGTGTTTTTTCTGTTGAACAGTATATCAATATAATGTGTGACCTTGGCCATCTTTGAAATTGGCGGATTTTTGGCTCTTTAGAAATAGATATGAATTGTCTCTTTGGATAAAACTTGTCTAATGGGTCTGTGGAACATCGAAGACCTTGAATATGAGACATGGAGTCATGAGCCATGACAATAATACCAGAAATGGATTCTCTAGTCAAAAGTACACAAAAAGAGGTATTTCACTTGTTCCTAGATATAATAGTTAGAAATATCATATTTGACCATGAAAATCATTTTTTCGCTAATTTGACCTTAGTGTTTACGTTTTGACCTTGAAGATGACCATTAATCATCAAAATAGTACTACAAAATAATTCTTTAGTCAAAAACACATCAAAATAACGTATTACACTGCTATTTGTATTTGTTGAAAGTATAGTTTTGCCCTTGGCATTGACCTTTTGACCTTGAAGGTGACCTTAAATCAGCAAAACATTATTAGAAATAAATTATGTAGTCAAAATCAAACCGAAAAGAGTTATTATATTTGTTCCTAATTATGTTTGTTAAAAATGACATTTTCAACAATTTGACCTTGAAATTTACCTTTTGACCTTGAAGATAAACTTGAATCATAAAAATAATAACAGAAATGATTTTTCCAGTCAAAATTTCATGAAATAGAGGTATTACACTTGTTTGTAGCTTTATTAAAAAAAAATATATATATTTGACCTTGAAATTTAAACTTTGACTTTGGATTTTGTCATTTTTCTCAAAACTCTCACGAATATTCTCTTGATATCCGGCGGATGTGCTTCATAGAACACCTGATGAGTTATAATCCATAAAAAACTTTAACAGCCAATGCAGGGTTAGGCCAAAAAAACAGCTTTGGCTGCCTGACTACTTGTTAAATTGTTCAATATGAGTGAGTGACAATTGATTCACGTCGCATTGTGCGTATTATCATAATATTATTTATTATGTCAGTATCTATTATGGTCTTTTTTTTTTCTTTTGAAATGAGAATATGAAGAAGAGTTTCCAGATTTTCTCGGCCAAACAAATATTTATATTTCGAGATTTGCAGAAACAACACCTTATTTAAGATGTACATTGAGGATGTAAAAAAAATAGAATATATCATTACTAAGAAAAACGGAAAATGGACTAGGTGGAATTTAATTTGGAACTAAAATTTTAAATAGATATATTTGTTGAATATTTGTTATTAGGCTATTTTTATAATTATGTGTAATTATGGGTATGCCAGCAAGCGCGCGGTTCTTGGCTGGTGTTGATTTAGTGTTGGTGGCTCAGAGTTGGAAACGATGCACCAACACTGGTAATCACTGGTTCGGGGTCTCGTGTTTTCTGGAAACCACGTAAGATAACGGTTTGTCTTTGTCTTAGATCACCAGTTATTATTTGTATTGTTTATAATATGTATAATTTGTATATGGCCTACATGTATCAATGTTTTGATATGTGGTTTGTAAATAAAAATATTTGTAAAAAAAAATCTCACCACCCAAAATAAGCCTAAATCACGGCAGTTATCTACTAATGATGGAGTGAACCATCAAACAAAATATTTTCAATGCGGCTATTTCAACCTATTTGTTGAAATAAAAACAAATACAAAGAGGTTATAGTTTTGAGGATATTTAATAAGTATACGATGTCTCAAATCACTTTTTACAGACGTATTTTAGGTGTAGGCTTATGCACACATAAGCAAGCAATAATGGGAGAAGTAGGAAAGTACCCTGTAGCATTGTATTATTATTCTCGCTGTATTAAATATTGGTTTAAAATTTTATGTATGACTGATCACCGATACTCCAAGGTTTGTTATTCGATGTTGAAAGTTTTGGATGAGAGGGGTAGAATAACCTGGGCGTCTCATATTAGATGTCTGTTGGAAAGATATGGTTTTAGTTTTGTGTGGATTAGTCAAGGTGTTGGTGATGTAGATGTATTTATGGAAATTTTTAAAACAAAACTACAGGAACATTTTAAGAATACATGGTTTACCGATATTGGAAATACAAGTAAATTAGCAATTTATTCAAAATTTAAAAAAGAATTTGAACCAGAAAGGTATTTGAATTTTAAAATTATTAATTCACATAGAAAGGCACTAGGTTAAGATGTTCCAGTCATACGTTACAAATTGAGGTAGGACGACATAAAAACATGTTAATGGCAGATATATTGTGCGTTTTCTGTAAAGAATTAGATATTATTGTTTTAGAAGATGCATATCATTTCTTAATGCTATGTCCTGCTTATACGGATTTGCGATCGAATTATTTATTTATACAGAATACATCTTACAGCAATTTTATAGAAATACTAACAGAAACAGACGAAAATAAAACAAAAAAATTAGCTTCATTTGTATATCATGCAGAGAAACTCAGAAGTATTAACATGAATAACTTAGCAAATATGTAATGATGTATTGATTAGTCCTACACAAATGTGTAATGTAAATTATTTTGAATATGTAATGCATATTATGTATGTATATAGCATGTGAGATTGTTTTGTGCTATGGGCCCAAGGCCTTGAAAAAAACAAAATAAAATACTACTACTACACGATGTCTCCTTCGTGCGGGATATCAGATATAACTGTTTCGTGATAATATAACAGGGATACAGTGTGTTAAAGACTCATTCAGCTTCAAAACGCGCATGCCTGGGACGGTCAAGTGTAGGCCAACAGTAGCCTATTGAGTACAGATTGACGGCATTAATATAGCCACTGAACTGATTACAAGATACTACTCAAACGAGACATTGATCCAATGCTGTTTTAATGTTAGGCCAACGTCTGCAACGCTGGCCCAACATTAAGCCAACATTAGATAAATGTACAATGTTTGAGAGAAAGTCCTCCTGCCCAGCAAACGCAAGACATTTGTATGACATTTATGCAATGTCGGCCCAACGTCTTCTACGTTGGTCCAACATTGCAGGGGTCAAGCAGTTTCCAAATCCTCGCAGTAATACAGTCAGTTTGTTTGCAAGTAGGCGACCAAGTAGGGGCAAAAGACAAGGGCTTTGAATTATTACCTCATAGATGTCGCTCAAGTATATATGAACTTGCTGTGATTTGAGAACTTGCTCTTAATGAGGCTTTGGGTATGAAACGCATATTTAGTATTATTATGGAATAGGGCCTTGGCTTACCCACGGGCACTATTGCCTTCTGGGGGACCCTTGTCCCGCGAATTTTGACAGTTGACTACACCTTTAAAGCAATGCGTGTCTTTTCTGTGAAAGAGGGTAAGAATTTTAGCCTAATTTGAACTATGGTGACCTTTTTAAACACTAGGGGGCCTAGCTCAAAATGTGTTCAGGTAGCAAACCCGTATCGCAGCTGTTTTTGAAAAAGCACAGTCCAGGTTTTAATATGGTATGCGGCACTAGATAGGGGGAGGGCAAAAAGAAGTAAAAGCTGCCTGTGCAATTGAGATATTTTACATGTATTTCAATGGGACTGATATTTGGGGTGGGGAGACTATGCGTAGGCAGAAGACTTGAGAAGTTTTCTGGGTTTGTTTGACACATTCAAACTGTTTAATAACAATATGGAGCTTTAAATCTAACAACAATTTTTGAAATAAATGGTGATGTAATGTAATGACAATATTTTGTGACGAAATAGTGGCGGGAATAGTCACTTTATTGAACTATTATATGCAGTGCCACATTTACAAAAATCAGACTGATCTTCATTACGTCTATGATTATTTAAAGTGCTGCCAGGGAAACATTTTTTTACAAAATCTACTTAATTTTAAAATATATATTGCACAGAACAACTTTAACTTCATAGGCCGAAAGAAAATAAACAACTATTTTCTATGTTTCTATAGAAATCCCGGCAGATGTCTACGTATAGGATAAAGGCTGATGAGCTCTACATGCTTAGTCGTGGAAAAGGCCGAGGCCGAAAGCCCCGTTTAGCAGTTATTCCTGTAGTTCTTATTTCTAACATGCATGTCTGAAATTAAATGTTCTCGCTAACTGGTAAATGCGATACACACAATTAAAAAAACTTACGCATTTCTAGTCTATGGATATGTTCACACTTTATGGACACGTGTTAAGAGGCCAAAATAAAAATACTGATTTTCTATGATTTTAGCCTGATTGTGTCGCATTAATAAAATTTAGAATCGATATATACAATATAATCATTAAAATGAAATAAATGTTATAGAGAAATTAAATAGCTCGGACCAGTAAATCCCAGCTAACACGTGACGTCGACCTAATGGGCCAGCGTCGCACAGTGGTACGTCACACAACCGAAAGTGGGTCAACGTCTAGCGTTTGCAGAAATCATTCTTTTTTTATATTCTTCACATTTTTAGAATCGGTGGCATATTATTAAAATATTTAACATACAGGTAGAAATTAGCCAAGTTTGCTCCCAAACTCGCTATTTGATTGTTGTGTGTTAAATGTTGTTGTATAATATACTATATTATGAGGTGCGATATTTGAAACCGATACAGAGGCATAAAAGTTTGTTGAAATGCTTACGACCCTCTTGATAGAAATCATGCTGCTAACAAATGATAAAGGAACAATATTGTTGTAAAAATAATTATGTAACCTACAATATTACGTGCAAAACAAACCTACGACCTTCTGGGTCACAAGAGTTGATACATACTTTCCCTCTTTTTTTTAGGGTAGCATGAGACGTTAAGCCTGGCTTGTTTTCTGTGGGTGTATAAATGAAAAACTTCTGATACTTAGTAATCCCAATAGGGTCACTCCCAACCAGATTTATTTTGAACTCTTAGTGACTGTTGAGTTATTTTTAGAACACATACCAATACAACGGTACTCCCCTGGAAGGGTCTGTTTTAGACATATACTTCCTTGCCTTGGTAGCTTACCTACTGTCACACAAGCTGCTGATGTAGTATTAGGGTTTGCTGCATGAAGCGGTCAAACACAGGGCAAAATTATGACAATTTATTCCATTGCTGCACGCTCTCAATCTGGAAGCGGGAGGCGGGCATCCAATCGACTGATCTGCAGCAGCTACTGATGCCTCACCATCGCTGATGGAGTTGCTTGCTGGTGCTCTCTGCTGATGGCCGGCTGGCATGTTGGAGTGAGCACAGTGACACGGTCCGGCCGCTGGTTGCAGCAGCAAGCCTCTAGTGAGCGAGATGCAGCTATAGCATCTGACAACCAGCAAACCAGCAGGCACATGCTGGTCGTACCGCAGTCCCAATGGCTCTTTGACAGCACGACAGCTGTGGACGGCGACGTTTTTACGGCGTAAGCTCTTATGGAAGCCGAAATGATGTCTGAGGATACGGTGATTCGAAGCCAGCATCTTCATCTGGCAGACAGAGGCTGCTGCAGCATCAGAAACACCAGCAGCATGTATAACAACAGCTCCGTCTGAGCAATGACAATAACATCTAGTCTCACTGTGCTATAGCCGGTAACCAGTATCTCGTTGGTGTTTCTGTCTATATGTTTGTCTCTATCTACTGTCTGTCTACAAGCGTCAGTAAAACAGGAACAGATCAATGATTGACCTACACCACGTGTGATTAGTCTGATATGGCACATGGAACACATGGCACGTCATCTAGATTAGTCGCTTCAAAGTGGTGTGAAATGCACTAAATATGGTCGACAAAAACAAGCACTGCTAACTTTATCGTCACATCTGGGGAGTATAACGCAGGCATCTCGTGTTTCTTCGTGTTGTGTTAAATGAATCTGTGATATATATTTCAAAACAATCGGAAACCTATTCAGCTATTACTGGAGGATATTGATTATACTTTATGAGTCGTTCAACGTATCAAAGGGTGATATCACTTTCTGTCATCAGGGTGGTTATGGTTTTGACAGTGAATCTGTAGTTTTATGAACTGGTTCAGACAAATTAAAGAGAGAGTCTGGCCATGATTGGCGGTAACGAGCTCACGAATGTTCACTTGCATCTTCTGATCAGTGGGCACTGTCACCTGACGCTTTCACTGATCCCGAGGCGTCAGGTTCTGCTGTCAGCATTATCACCATTATCACTATCAGGGGCAGCGGAAAAAAACGCTATGGGCTAGGCGGTCGTGGCGGGCTTCAGTGTACCATGGCATGTGCTTGGCCCCGGTGGCTCAGCATATGGCTCATGTGCTGCGCACTGGGCCAGTGGCTGCCCCCCTGGGTCAACTCTGAGGTGTCCACTCCTCTGTTATTAGCAGAAGCACAATCTTCTAGGATAACACCTGCTCTTTCAGTTCCCTTTTTATTAGGCGAACCCCCAACGTCGCCACCTCGATCAGCAGCCTCTACATTAGTATCATCAATAGGCAGAGATTCTATGACGGGAGATTTGATTCAGAAGCTGGATCCAAAACCTCTTCTGCAGATAGGGGTATTACTGGCTGATGATGTGAATTCCACCTCAGTAATGGCAGGCATGCAGAAATCTCTACAAACCCTTAGTAACAAACCTGGTGCTTCCGCCCAGTACTCCAAAGTTTCACTAGAAGCTTTGAGTAATCCTGACGACACAATTTGGTATTTTTGTTCTGCAATAGAAAAACACAATTTGACTGCCATGATCGCCGTTGGTGACCAGAACACGATCAACACCATCAACATCATCAGCAAGTACCTTGGAATACCTATTCTGGGATATAATTTAGATAGACACCCAGCAGATATGTTGGTAGGTATTTTCTTACTCCCAGCAAATAAGAGGCACTTCGACTTTTGTTGTTTACATTCTGGGTAGACGAATGAACACCTGGTCAATGTCTCGTATTTGCTGTGCTTCTACTGTTGCTTTTATTACATTGTTTTCAACCCTTACAACGCTGAAATATGTTTATATAAACCATGAAGACCAAATGGGTTTTTTTTTAATTTGAAATCATTATAAATGTCTTAGTTAGCTCTTTCTGCTTTTTTTAAATATCTATGTTATGGGCCTATGGTCTTTATCAATTGTTTAATTCTGCAGGGACTGTCTTCAGACGTCGGAATCAGACGTCTACAGACGTCAGATTCTGACAGTCCCCGTGCTGAAAGGGTTAAGTAATCAATAACTTTTTTAGCAATCATCGTCATTCATATTCAAGCATTTTTTTCAAATACGAGACACGCGAAGCACTGTATTTTTAAATAATATTACATCTATGAGCAGTGTCAATGGTGAAGTAACCTTTATGGATAGTTCATAAACATTTTGATGAACGTTCATAGGTTTATGTTCATTAACATTCATGAATTTTCATGAATAGATCATGATCATCTCCCCTGGATCATCGGCTGGTATGATATTGCCGTATTGTTTACTTTTGTATCGTCCATCAATATTTGTATCATTCTTTTTTTTTGTCTGGCCTCGATAGTTAACATATCGTGGTAGTTGGGATAAATTACCAGATAGTGACACAACAGGCACTGATGGCCACGGTATTCATAAACATTTTGGTTTTCAGGATTATTATGGTCTGGAATTTTTCTGCAGTCTGCCATTAGTATGATACACAACGCGATATTGTACAGTATATACACGCATATGCCCATTGCCAATCCGTATCGATATGAACACTAAACATGCTAAATGGTGCTGATACAACTGTATCGATCCTCTTCTGTGTTCCGTAATTAACTGCATGTGTAAAGGAGATGTGTACCAAATGGCACTCAATTGTCAAACGCGTGTAGCTAATACAATTATTGTTGATACTGAAGAGTCGTATAGTATCCGCCTTTTTGTAAATATACCTTGAACGATTTTTAGTGAATATATATGACCTCTATTCTACATAATATTGTTTTCCAATGTTCATTTATTATTTTGGTTTTGCAATTTTTAGTAAATCTGCCGTGATTGTTTTCCATTGGGTATACATATAAAGTCCGGCAGATGTTTCTAATTTTTCATAGGACCTCGATTTGGTTATTAAGTTTTTTTCAAATGATCTCACTTCTGGGGGTGATATGGGTTTAAAAAATGGCGAGTGCCAAGATTGCTCTTTTGAGCTTTTTTTTATTCGAGTTTTAAGAGAGCCATTGACGAAAATGCTATTATTATCAATATTTTTTTTTCCCAACACTTTGAAAAATGCTCAAGGGTACCATCTTGACACCCGGCATTTTTTAAACTCGTGTAACCCCCAGTAGCCGAATAAGTTGAAAAAAATAAATAAAAAGGTAAATCGAGGTTCATGTTCAGATCTGCCAGACTAATATCATTATGTTAAAGATAGATATATGTTACTCTTGGGTGTGATTCCTGAGCAACAATAATTATTTATTTCAAATTATTTTTAGATCTCGCCACAGATTTCTGTTAGTATTATTTTAAAATTATTTTGGAGCCTTATATATTTTTTGTATTCAATGTGGTGCTCCTAGACCTGATTATGCATCAACATACGCATTGGAAATATTTTTTATATATGACTATGTGACTATGATGGATAGATAGGAAATATGTTTTGGGCCTGAATGAATGTTCTCCTCGTTCAGAGAAATACACACCAAGTGGTGATGGTATTATTAATTTGACGCATTAACCACCAGAAACATTGCCACGAAGAACAGCGTTGAGGTTAATAGGCTGGCATGGCACTCCAGAGTCGTTAAAGCAATAGCCAGAACACACTACACCATCTCCCAGTGTCTCTTGGGGCCGACACCGTTGATAAAACATTTATGTTTTATCTCCATCCTCTGTGCAGGCATTCACGTGAGCGCATTCGAAGACTCTTGGAATCAATAAAAACTGGTTGTCCGGTGCAGTAGCCTGTGCTTTGCCTATGACTGGCATGGCTTACATGTGGGGCAGTTGATGTTGGTTTGTCACGACATGTCAGACTGTGTGACAGTCACAACAGCGAATTACAACTGATCGTGTGAGGGTTAAAAATATACATAATTGGTACAACGTGGATTTGGGAGTTGATGTTCAATAATTGTGTAGTTGAGGAGCGACATAGGTCTAGTGCTCGCATATTAAACTATTAGAACAAAAAGATCAGGGTGCCATGACCACTTTCAAAATCTAAATTGTCAAACATCGCTCAAAGTACCTGAGTCTTGTTCATGAATACTCATTTATTCGCTGGAAAACTTTCATTGATGCCTAAATTTATTTAGGAAGGTCGACCATATTCCCATGGGATTCTCTTTTTTCTAAATTCTGTATCCGCCCCTGTATGTTTTGGTGACTCGCCATAATGATGTTTGTCAGTGGTAAGTTGGTGGATGCGTGACACATGATCGAGAGAGCCAATCAGTCCAACATATGAGAGGCTCACTGAAGACGAGGCATGACCGTGAGATGGCCAATCGCCGTTCACTTCCTGTGTCTGGCGATGTTAAGTCGTTGCCGCGGGAATGGAGCCGGGGATCGGTAACGTGTTTATCCGGTGTTCGCGGCCATCACAGCACGGCGATTCTCGTTCATAACCCCACTGAGGACTGTGCAAAGCCAAAAGGCAGTAACTGCTTACTTTTAAAGTAAACAGTTACTGTCTTTCAGATTTGCCGAGCAGAGTGGCGTGATGTCATTCTTCAAGGCCGCGCCAGTATATCGCGGTTATATCGCTAGGCTGGGTTTGATCGTAGATTTGCAGGTCACTGGGTTTTAGATGAAAACTCCCTGAATCAAAACCAGAGCGATCTATTCCCTCAACTTTGCACAAACGTTTGTCCAATAAGGAGTCACCCTTTTTGCATCTCCGCAAATGACACGTGAATGAATTGTAATCGCCAGAGAATAATATTAACCTCACTGAGCTAGGGCGGTCAGTTGATCGTCATGGCAACCATGAGTTATCAGAAGTGTGCTTTGATCAGAGTTACGCATGGTTTCTTGCCAAATTGGTTAACTCTTTGGACTGCGGACAAATCTGGTGATACGGATAACACCAAGACGTCGTATGACCTTGATAGTCCAGTTGCCAGCAACACCATTCATGTAGTGGATCGGGATTTTTTTTTAATCCAACGTTTTTTTATTGATTTGTGTTCATATGCATATTTCAAGCATTTTCAGCTTTGTTGGCGTTGCGCCAACTTTGGGGATAATTTTTTTATAAGCTAATTTGCATAATTCACCCTAATTAACATACCTACCCATTTTATAATATAACTTTTTAACAAATTGGCGTAGAAACAAGTGTAATACCATTTTTTCGAATAACTTAAACCCGAGGAAGTGATTTCTGGCGTTATTTTAACAATTGAAGGTCAAGGTCAACTGGAAATGTCAAGGTCAAGGCTGAAATATTGCCAAAATATTACTTTATACGTGTTTAAATGTCACATATGTGTTAATTTTGCAGGATTTGTTTCATCCCGTGCCCTTTCAGACATGTATGGATCTTTATAAACTATATTAGATATAAATTCATTAACATTATCGGATATGTGCGACCTCAATAAGCTAATTTGCATAAGACACCCTAATTAACGTACATACCCATTTATAATATAACTTTTGATTAAATTGGTGTAGAAACAAGTGTAATACTATTTTTTCGAATAACTTTAAAACGAGAAAGTGATTTCTGATGTTATTTTTACAATTCAAGGTCAAGGTCAGCTGAAAATGTCAAGGTCAAGGCTGAAATATCGCCAAAATAGTACTTTACGCCTGTTTACATGCCACATATGTGTTAATTGTACATGAACTGTTTTCAATCCGTGCCTTTTTAAACATATATGGATCTTTATAAACGTTACTGGATATATGCCAGCTTGGAGGGGAGTTAATTAAGCTTATTTGCATAATTTACCTAATTAACATAATTGACCATTATAATAGGAGAAACAACTTTATTACTAAAAACATGTTAGTTGTAATTCTATGTATATGTAGTGCCATATCTTAAGTTTGAAACGACGTAGTACTTTTTTCTAACTTTAGAAAAACATCTCATGATCTAATTTGCACACTTCACGCTAATTAGCATAATTATAAATTCCGATAACAGGACTACAGCTTTTTATCAAATATCCTCGAAAACATTTATAACAATTTTTTTTCGAATACCTTTGATACGAGTGAGTGGTTTCTGGTTATGTTTGCAATTATCGGTCAATTTCAACATCGATCTAGGTCAAGAGCTGATTAATATATTTTCTCTAATTAACAAAACTGGTTCTTTGAATCAAAGAAGAGAGAATAATGGTTTATCTATTGGATCTAGAATCATGCGTAATACTAAACAACTTCCAAGAAATCCATTCCTGGTGTTATTTTCACGATTTGTTGTCAAGGTCAATTCATTACTACATTAACAGCGTGGGCACGTCTAATTATCAACATTTCGTTAAATATGTAAATTGGTATAATAGTCACATAAAAATTTAAAACTGCGTAACTACCTCCTTTAATTATATAAAGAGAAATCTCATATGTGAGACGTGCGGGTGAAAGACGTTGTATATGGTGAAAATAAAAAAAATGTAGGCCTAATGATGGCGCTAGCAGCTAAAAATGCATGATGATCCTGTTTAAAATAGCGAATCTGGAGGTGTTTCTTTAATACGTCTTCATACAAACCTCACTATATATAATCCTTAATTCAGTTCGTTAAATACGCCCATATATAAAACTCACCATAATAACATCCTAAATTATGCGCTAATATTGAGATAATTGTATTACATGTTAATACACATATTTCACCATACCTAGCATAACCAACTCTTGTGAGAACTATCACAGAACATATTTGCTACAGTTTTTTAATGAGATCAAAACACAACGATGTGAATATCTAAGCTAATATTTAACCTCTTTTTTAATTGTTTACATCCGGGTGACATTGAATGTGTGTACCCTTGACACCAAATGTTGGTCATTGGCTTACACAGATATACATCATATATTTCCATGGCTACTTTTTTAATATTAATTAGCAGCACTTCATAAAATCTGAAAATAGTCAAACTCCTTTGTATCAAGCACCACTGGTGTACAAGATTCAACGTCCACGATCATGCAGTGTCTCACGTATTTATGATATACTAACAGTGATATGCGTAAAAATCGTTTGGACAATTTAGAACAATTTCGAGCATTATTACACTTGTCACGGCCTAATACATACTAGTGTTATAAGTTTTAGCCGTTGTGTTAAATGTCTTCTTGGCTAATTGAACTATGTGTAGTTTCACATATTTAACTGATAGCTCAATGTCAATTTAAACATTATAGTAATAACATCTTGCGAATTAGATAAAACGTTTTGACCAATGTAAAACATGGATCACAATACTCTAATTCAGAACAAATGAACATTAAGTAATTGTACTTGTTGTTTTTCTCAATTTAGGTTTTTGTCAAGTTATTGTGCTACAACCTGACATTATGTTGTCACATTCTGACATTATAACTCTATAGTCTGAATAAATAGTGTCATACGATGACATTATTGTATCATAATCTGACATAACTGCATCGTGGTATTGAAGGGTCATATTTTAATATTGCAGTCTATGGGGATATAAAAAGGGGTATGCTATTACGCCGGATTGTTATAATATAATGTCAATATCACAACAATTAAAAAAATATGTGTGATATCATAATGTCTATAATCGTCAACTATCTCATTGAGTCGATGTATTCTGTCCTTGTAGTATAATATTATTTAGAACTTCATATATATTGAGAATATGCTGTAATGTCCTGACATCATGACGTCCTTTCCTCTCAACTCAGTGCCATGTACTACTGGCTTGATAACTTAAATGCCATGATGTGTTAACATTAAAATCTCCTTTAGTGCAATATATGAAAGTAACATTGAATTTTAATAACGATATAATTATGAATATAATAATACAGTGTCGACACCTTCCACAATAGTGGCATGCATTGTCAATTCTGATATTATAATGACATGATATTACGATGGCAATATTCTGCCATAAAAGCATAATATCTTAATATAATTTTGTTTCATTATAATGCCATGGTCAGACATTATTAAGTCGCATAATTAAAGTTTTCAATCCAGACAATTTTAAAACTCTTCCTTTACCAATTTCGCATTAATGCGAGAACTACTCTCCTTTACCAATCTCGCATTTATGCGAAATCCACATGTGTGCATACAATAATTGCAATGAAGATATTTCATTACATGCATGTTTGAAAATCGCCAACCAGAATGGTCAGCAACATGGACGCAATGTTCTCATGCATTTTTAATTTGTGCTATGTGCGCATGCGCATAGTAATAACCTGTATTGTGCCCAGGGGCTACTTCAGGGGTCCCCCTTAAAAAAAATCGGTTTCTGGGGGTAGTTTTATCGGGGGGAAGTCGGTAAAGGAAGAGTTAATCCAGACACTGTGATATTCTGATACTATCGTGGTGGGTTCTATCATATGAATCTCACTTTTCATTTGATTCTGTCATATCCAGAAACTATCCTTATTATGTCATATCCAGACACTAATAAAGCCATATTCTGACATTATAATAAATCATCATGATATACAGCTCTCATATTCTAACACAATTGTTTCTCATTTTGTAAACATAATGACACAATCATGATTTTCGGAAACATATTATATTAGGCCTATATAGCCATTTTTTAAATTGATTTGACATATTTTGACATCATGGTTTCACCACCTGCTACAAAGCGGCATATTCTGACATAGGATTGTCATTGATTCCATATTGCGATCTTGCAATACAATACAACTGACACTAGAGTGTCATATTTCGTCGTTATGATGATATATTCTGACATCTGACTGAATTGGTTACCGAAACAAACTAGTAGTGGGCTTATTATATTCTGACATTATTACACTGATATATACTGTGTAATTTTTCGATATTATAATCTGATATATTGAGATAATTTTTAAATTCGCATAATTATTTTGTATTGGCGTTGGAATCTTAAACCTTGTACTACAAGGCCCGTACATAGACAATTTGAAGCCAGTTCAAAACAAAATTAAATGACTAAAATCGAAAAAATAGTTTGTGGAATTTGATTATTTCATAAAAAAAATTTAATCTGAGAGATGTCTGTTTTTAAATAAATATGAAGATTTTTCGTCAATGCGGGAAATTGCGTTTGCAATTCCAGCTTCAATTGACGGAAAATAGAAACAAAAACAATTCGGCAGCAGAAGGGTTAGATATAGGTGGTATGATTTTGCAAACCCTGCATATCATCATATCTGCACTTGTGAATATTATTTTAATGATTTAGCTCAATAATACAATGACTTGAAAAGTTTACCTTGATCTTTAATCGCGAAATAACATCAAAATAGTGTTCAATGTATTTGAATAAAACATGTGCTAAATCTGACTTTTCAGCATATTAATATTGATTAATAATAATATATAATATGTTGCAAATCTAATAATTAATGCTTAAAGGATCCCGATATGTTTGGGTTTGACAACTGGCGACACGAGCTTCTGTATATTTTGACAACATTGGCAACAACTTAACCTTGAACTTGGCATATTAAGCTGAAATTGACGTCTAATTGCTAAAATAACATCCAAAACCACTTATTGGTGTCACACTTATACGAAAAAGTAGTATTACTCATGTTTCTGGACCTATTTGTTAAATTACTATCCTAGTGGTAAATTATGCTAATTAGCGTGAATTATGCAAATTACCACATGAGATGTTTTTTTCGAATATGTCAAACATTTCTCGGTCGCGTCAAGCTTGACAAAAAATTGCATTACACACAAATAACATCATATCTAAACATCATTGGTAAAAAAGGTTGTTTCATTACATATAATGGTTAATTATGTTAATTAGGGTGAATTATGCAAATGAGCTCAGCAAACATCTAAATTGGCACATATCTAATAATATTTTTAATGATGCATACATTCTTAAAAGAGCAGGGATTGAAACAAACCTGTATAGTTAAACCACGTGTATATAAACATGATCAAGTCATATTTCTAGATTATTTCAGCCTTGACCTTGACATTTATAGTTGACCTTCACCTTCAATCGCAAAAATAACGTCGGAAATCACACCCTCATGCTAAACTTATTCGAAAAATTGGTATTACACTTGTTTCTACGCATATTTGTTAAAAAGTTGTATTATAAAAACGGCTCAGTATGTTAATTAGGGTGAATTATGCAAATTAGTTTCTAAAAAATTCTCCCCAAAGTTGGCTCGATGCCAACAAAGCTAAAAATGCTCTCATGGTGTATATGAAGACTTATCAATTAAAAACCTTGAACTTAAAAGAAAATCCCGGTTCACTTTTTGGCAACTGGACTATGAGGACTTAGTGTGATTATTTGAAGTGAAACATTTTTTTCATATCATTGGTGATTAGTTAGTCTTGTGTCTTAATCTTGACAGTTACATGTACGACCAATACATCTTCCTGACTAAATGTTTCACTGAGTCAGGACTATATTATTTGTTCAAGGCAATTTCTCTTACAACTTCTTACCGAAACATCGACAAATTTAAAAACATTTTAAGGCCTCTTAGGGGTGGGGGTGAGAAATTGTTGCAGAAGCAATTTTTTTTGCACCTGAAACATGTTATAGTCTGCATAAATATTGCTATAACCTCTAAAGCTGTTTAGTCGTTATTTTCAAATTTAAATAAACGTAATAATAGTTTTACGTCGGAGATGTGATAATTTGAGAAGTGGAACAAGTTATTGGACCATTTCGATGATGACCTTTTTAATTTACGACATTAATTTTACCCTATGGCCTCTATATTTTGACAAGGTCTTCGTGTATCCTGCTTAAATTTGTTTTGCAGGATGCTAATGCCCAGTTATCGGAAAGTTTGATAATAGTATGACTGATTTAACTGATTTCCGTTGTTGCTTTCACCTTGTATACTCTGCACAAGGATCTATGTAAGTCATGTTATAACTTATCGTATATATCATACGATGTATAATAAATATATCTATAGGGAAGGTTTTCAGTCAACCCCTTCTTAACACTTGACTTTACCTTATCATACTTTGGCGCCGGTTTATTGCCAAGTGTGCCGTTTTTATTATACGTTGACCCTATACTACAATGTTGTACTGTTGGCACCGACGTATGCGATGCTGGCTCAACAGCAAGCCACCACTGAGTCAACTTATCGTGTTTGCAGGGCATAGTCGCATCTCTTTGTCAACTTTTCTTCCACTCAGGATTTCCTAATGCTCGTATTCAGCTTTTAATTATAGAGGTGTAAACTTATGATTGTGATAAAGACCGCGTGACCCATCTGTCCTCAAACAGGTACTAATGCGAATCTCGACATGTTTACTGTAAGTGTGTGAACCGATTCACCTTGTTTGTGCCTGCAGCTGTGAACCTTGTATTCATGCGTCACATTTGAACAGATTTGTTCACAGTATATCCACACTTATGATTGATTATCTATTTCCGGACTCGAGACTCTCTGTTGAAATGAGCATAAACACTACTGCAGTTCACAGTACATTATACTCAGGGGATCTGAAATATTTCTACAACAAGAAAATAAATATTACATATTAATATTACTACACATAGTGATTTGGCATTTATGTTTTGAGTTATGAGTTTGAATAGGAACAACAAATTATGTGTATTATATTCATGTAAAACAACATAATGAGAGATACCACGCGAAAATAAATTGATGGACACTAGTAATATGTACCGTGGGGATAGCGGAATTGCTTGGCTTTTGTCATAGTAATATTCTCTTAACGGCTGGAGGGTCATTCCTAATGTTGCACAATTTCCATCCTTGTGTAAGCAAATCACCATGAGCGCGCGCGTGGAAATAATCCGCATGTTCCTCTGTCGATTTCTGATACAGAATCACTGTAGGATGTGTGGTCCAGCCACACATGAAACGACAGAAAATCAATTATGCCTGTATGCATTATCTCCCCTCGGTCACCTAATTATTTGGTCTTAACCCTTACAACGCTGAATTATTTTTGTTCAAACCATGGAGACCAAAGGATTTTATTAGCTCCCGCCGTCACCGTAGGTGAGACGGAGGGAGCTATGGATTCCGCCTCCGTTTTTTTTTGCCTCTTTTTTTGCCTATAACTTTGTAAGAAAATAAGCTAGGATAACAATTTTTGGTATGTGGGTTACTTCCAGGTGGATAATGGACAGGTTGAAATATTTTAAATCTGAATTTAATACGCAAGCTCGCAGAGGAGAAAATGATGATGTTACGGCGTTGGGCCGTTGGGCCGTCCGTAAACAATTCGTTTCCGGAGCATATCTCTGAAAGTACTTGTCCGATTGTCTTCAAATTTTACACACAGCACCCCTAGGGGGTCGAGTTGTGCCTTTTGGGGTATTTGAACTTTGACCTACTTCTGGTTCAGAACTATGATCTATTTAGACGTTTTGACGCGCACTTCGTTTCCGGAGCAGATCTCGAAAAGTACTGGGCCGATGACAGTCATATTGCACATACATGCATATTTGTTTTCATATGATGACTGGTTACTGAGATATTGCGCATTTTCACTTTCTGCACTGGTCTTGTGGCCGCCATTTTGAATATGCAAATTAGATCCATTTTTTAAACAACACATTTTTTAAAACATTTTTTTGGTAATACTATGGACCCATATGAACTCAAGTTTGATAAAATCGCCATTCCAAATTTGTTGTCTAGATTGAGTGCTTTTTTGGATAAAAACAAGGAAAATATTATATATTCCTTGGTTAAAATGACCACAGTATTGTTGGCAAGTAAATATACGTTTGCTGTCAGCGCGCACCTGTTATTTGTAGTTCAAAAATGCTTGCTAGGGTTATCGCAAGTCAGTTAATTACCGCATACTGCAAAATAGAGGAAAGTTCTACACAAGTGTGGAACCTTTTTCTATTTTATCACACAGCAAAGAACCAATACGAACATCGTTGTTTTTCATGTAGCTACAAAAACAACAGCAGGTATAATAGTGTAAGCCCACAGCATATGGGGAGCTCCGAGCAGTTACTGCTTAATATACAACATTGTACCCAGAGCAATGTTCTTGTTATTGTCACACCTACTATGTTAGCATGAGCAATGTGAATGTGATACACCCCCCTGGCAATATGACATAATGCTCATTCACAGTGCAGCGTTTCTGTCACATCACACACCTTTTGGCATTATAGTTTACAAACCCAGTGACTATTGTGCAAAGCCAAAAGGCAATATCTGCCTACTTTACAGGTGAGCAGATACTACCTTTTGGCTTTGCAGCGCAGTATACCTCTTTGCATGCCAAAGATAAGCATGCTGATGTATAGTTCTGCTGTATTGCTGCATTACATGATCTTATGGACACTGTTTGTTTAGCATAATCTGGAGTGTACATATTAGGCAGTGTGCAGCGTTAAATCTTCTTGTCTGGTCTAATATCAGGGGACAGCCGACTGGCTCGGGTCTAATGTCTCTTGGCAGGAGTGGAAGAAGCCTTTCCCATCACTGCAATACTCCTTCCCTTCCTTCTGCCAACAAGACCAGCCCTCCTCCCTTTTTAGGTCCACACCACATAGTGTACATGTCTATGCAAGAGATCTTCTCTGCAATAGAATGTACTGCTATGATTATTCATGGACAATTACAGCAATACCTATAGTCAATACATAGGGCGCCTGTGATAGATAAACATAGGGGTCTCCCAACAAAATATTTGTATATTTTGCATTGAATTTTTCCTATTGCCTAATTATTTTGTCTAAAAAATGTTGTCTATTGAGGATATAAACAAATGAAGTTAATCCGTTGGGGAACATGCAGTCCGGGATATTTCCGGGATTGTGGCGACCATTTAGGGACCATTCGGGTCAGATTACATCTATATATTAATGCATGTAGCTTTGGCCGTCTGTACGCTACTCCTCCTGCTACGACATCACTGTAGGGGCCTACATATTTTCATACCCGCATCCTTATCCTTTTTTTTTCATCCAAATCCACATCCATTCTCCCTTTTCAGACGCCATTTTGATGCACATCTTATTACCAGCCACCACCAGACGACGCCGATCCCAGGGGCGGATCTAGCTTTTCAGTGAGGGGGGGGGGGTTAAAATTAGACAACAAAATATTTTACTGTAAAGGGGTCGAGGGGCGCCCCTTGGAAATTTTGGATTTCCAAAGGCTTTCTCATGCAATCTAAGGCATACTGGGCACTGTTTCTCACTCAGTATATCACCAAATCATAAGGAAACCCCTAAATAAGGTGATGATTTTTTTCTGAGGGGGGGGGGAGGAGTTTAAAACTCCCAAACCCCCTCCCCCCTTGGATCTGCCACTGGATCCAACACGGTATCAATGTTGGAAAAGCGTCGGGGGTTATTGGCCAAAATATTGAACCAGTGCTGTGTAGGGGAGAAATCCCTTAAGCGCACCCCCTAACTAAAAAGGGGAAAATCTTTTTATAACATGATTGAAACAACATGACCACATTGGCAGGTGGTCCGGATTCTGATAAAATATAATTCCTATTTTTTTCCGTGTGATAGAGCCATTTTTAATCATTTATTTGAAAAAAACTCACTTCTGTAGCAGAGGGGGCGCTTTGGGTGCACTTTGCACAAAGCGCACCCCCAGTGTTTTTAAAGAGCACCTCCTAATGTTCAGTGGTTGTTATACGTCCTAAAGCGCACCTCCTGTACCGATACATGTAGGGACAAGATTAAATTACATTTTAGTTAGATTATGAATAACCATAACCAAAATAATATTTTTGTTTATTTTTCTACCCTAACTTTCCATGAAATATAATATAGTCTATATAGGCCTATGCGCAGTTTATTCATTTTGATGGAAAGTAGCCAGACACAACTGGCTGGCTGTGACTAATCATTGACATGGACAGGGCGGTGCGCTTTAGGATAAGCTCATATCCCGAAGGAGACAGATGCTCTCAAAGCGCACCAGGGGGGGTGCGCTTTGGGAGCAAGTTGGGGTGCGCTTTAGGTACACTGGACATTATTTTTTAAAAGGATTTTTGGATCACAGGGTTGACTCACGTTGACTGATTGTTAGCTCTAACTAATCAAGAAAAGGCCAGTCTACATTGTGTTTTTTCATTTTTTTCGGTGTCTATAACACAATATCTACAATCACAAAATTATAAGAAAAAGAGTGATTTTAACTTTTATCCTCTTGTGTCCTTCCCGCTTGTGTAGCGTCTTTAATATTAAGTGCCCAAGTTCAAGGACACAACACGTTATTATCTTCTTCAATTATTAAGCAATATGACGTCACTTCCACAGAAATATTAAGAAAAAAGCCAAAAGGTGCGCTTAAGGCACAGGGTGCGCTTTAGGGTATTCTTCCCCAAGCATACTGTCTCACATTCTTATGCACTTATTGCTGTCGGGCCAGTGTGCACTGACATTGTCTTTAACGCCGGTATAGCACATGTGCTCTGAGCGCCATAGCGTAGGCCTAAACGCGATAGTCTACACCCACCCAATGCTTGCTCAGTGCTGGTCCAGCGTTGCAAACGATGGCCAACACCTAACCAACACCTAGTTCAGTGGATCGCCCCATACCGGGCAGGAGTATGAGGCTTTGACCCAATGCTGGCTTATTAGCCCACCTCTGACGCTGGTGCACCCCCTGTGACAATGCTCCGGCGCTGGCTCAATTTTAACTCAGCATTGGGTCATCATCTTGTATTTGTTGGCAAGCGATGGGCCTACATTTAAACACAATATAACGTTAGGGTTCATGTTCAGGAAGCGTCGTTAACAGTGGCCCGACATTACGTTGACTCTGTTTGTAATAATATGCCTAATGAATACCTTCTAAACCGATGTCAACATCCACACACTGTCCTTACTATTAGGCATACATATGACTCATGAGGATAGGCCTATTTAGGCTCTTTTTTAGCGTATGTTGCAATTAGACCTATGCCAGTGAGGCCTAAATAACTAGCTTTGTCCGTGCAGAGCACAGGTCGAAGCTAGTGAGATAACTATGACGTCAGAAATTAATCTTGACCGATGAAGAGTTCAGCAGCAATTTAATCTGGTAGTCAACGGGTTAATGGTATATTTTATATTCATTGAAATAAGCCTAAACACACATTAGGGTGTAAAAAATATGTGTCCAAAATCTAAACTCTATGCCTATTATGTCAGGAGCCCCAGAATACAAAAAATAATGCAGCTACAGTAGCTGCTCATGAATGAATGCATTCCCGATTATTCCACAGGCATAATCTGTATAAGATATTACAAATTGTAACACTATAATATTTATCAGAATGTTTAATTGTTTTAGTAAATAGCGTGTGGGATACTGGGTGGCACTATCTTTTGTCACGAGGACGGATAACATATATATAACTATACTAAGTTATTAGACACATGATATTTCTGACCAACGTTGTTTTACCTGTACTGGTTTGACCAGAAAGGTAAATCAGTGCAGATGTTTCCAGAAATATCGACTCAGCTTTCTATATACACCAACGATTCCCAGTCGTGCGTCAACAAGATACTTGCTTCATTACCGTTTGCTGTCGTGATTTTCATCTCTGGCCATACCGTGATATTTTTAACGGCATTTGGCTTGCACCTCTTTCCCACCAAGCAAGACGTAAGATTTAAAGAAATAAAATGCTCAACAGTAGCATTATACATTTTATATCATGACGCTAACAAAACAGTTTTTTAACGAAAATGTTTATGCGATATAAGCTTGGTGTCATCAATACATGTTTCAAATAAAAAACGGGGAAAAAGTT
Source organism: Flabesymbios commensalis (assembly GCA_964017125.1). Classification (NCBI taxonomy): domain Eukaryota; kingdom Metazoa; phylum Annelida; class Polychaeta; order Terebellida; family Flabelligeridae; genus Flabesymbios; species Flabesymbios commensalis. The sequence continues at coordinate 74,546,738 of OZ024902.1, forward strand.
TTTATCCTGGGGGGAAGGGAGGGGGTTACTGAAGCAATATTATTGTGTTCATTTATTTGAGTAAACAGGCTGTGTCGGTGTGATGATACATTGCACCGCAATACCTATGAAGCTATACATGTATTGTTCAATTTATTAGAGGCTTTATTGACCATTTTTTGTCATTTACCATAATGCTGACCTATTAAAATAACTAGCCCACCACATTGTTTTCAATAAATCTAGGCTAAACTTCAGTGGTGCAATAAAAGTTGGTGAATTGTATTTCTTTGATTATATATTTTTGGACTAAAGTATTGTAACAGTTAAAAAGGTGAAAATGCAGTAACTGTTAAATGCCTCAAAAGTTGACTTTCTGACAACCATGACTGAAACAAGATGGTAGGCTAGACAATTATTATTTAACCGACCATCATTTGTATCTTTTATCCCCGTAGGAGAAGGGGCCGGGACTTGACACTTGTTTGTGGGCGCAAAAACTAAAAAACCTGGTGTCAATGAAATTACAATTTTAAAATCAGACTTCTAACAACATGGAGATTTGCAAGTGAGTTTTAAAGATGCTACCAGCTTTCAAAATGGCCGCCACGGATCAACTTCATAATTTTTTGTGGGTTCAAAAAATCAAAAAAATCTTGAAGTCACAAATTATTCAAACTTTACAATCACATTCCCCACGATATGGAGATGAGCAGGTCATTTTACAAGGTTTTAAAATAGCCGCCACGATCAACTTCATAATTTTTTTGTGTTCGCGAAAAACTCAAGATGGCGGAGAATGCTGCAGGACTGCAGGACTCTTAGTAGATGTAGGGCAAAGTAAGTAGGTCTTCATTGTATCGCTCACCAGATTCCTGGTCCAATGTATTTTTAGACACTAAAAAAGGTTGATTGAAGCGACGAATTTATTATGTCCATCATTTGAACAATCATGCTCTCTATTATGACAGATATATCTGTCATAACAACAAGCATGATTGCTGTATGTTTATCGGATATAAAAATTCCTTTTTTCAATCGCTTTTATAAATTATTTTGGTTGCTATCCTCCAATCACCACGGTTACATTACTATTACTAAAGCAAAAAAGCGAGTAGGCCTACAATTGTTCGGAGATTTAGCTGTTCTGGTGATTAGGCCTAATATTTCTTCCACAAACATGCTCGCGATATTGGTACTATGCGGTTGATATTGTGGTCACTTATTGGGGTCGTGTTTAGCACGCCTAAAAAGCGGCGGTAATCAGTTGATAATGAGTGGGCAGTGATCCAGTGGTTAATAGCACCATAGCCACTGGTACTGAAAGGGATCAATTTGCGCCTCACAACAGAACTGGTAGACATAGTGAAGGCGGCAATGGCATTCGGTGTGGACACTCTCCCCCTGGGGCCAGTAGACCGGGCTTTAGCAGGCATCTGGCCAGTCTGGAGCACAGTCACAGTGTAGCTTAATGACGCAACTTGCATCCAGGACTCGCCAATCTTCCATTGTCTCGCGGGATACCGCGTGATGAGGAGGGAGGGCTGGGGCTAGCCGCGAGGTAACCTCGCGAGACAATAAAGATGCCCAAATCAGGCCGTCATTTGCCGTGGTCAGGCGTCCGAGATGCCGTGGTCATGCGTCCGAAATACACGTCTCGCTGCCAGAGGAATAAAACACACCTCAAACACGAAACATTGTTGACCTAATGTGGGTTGAATGCGGGCTTGATTTTGGAGTTGCACTGACAATGCGGTTCCATGTCTTGGCGGGAGCGAGCAGTGACTCGTGGCAGCACATTCTGATTTATCGTAGAAGCGGTTTGGCACGTCTCCGCCTGAATATAGCGCGAGCCATGGGGAGGGGGTGCAGGCGCGGCGCTATGCCCTGTTCCAGCGCCCCCCCCCCCCTCTAACACCTCCGCAAGCCCTGGCACGAAGAGGGGGTAGGTCAAATCCCGGGTAACCTGGCACTCGGGAGATGGGGAAGGGGGTTTGTCAACTGAGATCACGATCAGCAGGTTCGATACCATGTCAATAAATACTATCGCATTTATATCTTTACCGGATGAAGATCTTCGTACCCAAACGTATAAATATTTTCACCGGATGAATATATTTACCTGCTATATGTAGGTATACAATGTGGCCAGGTTGTAGCACATACAACATTTTAGTACATGCACGTACACAATAAGAAAAACGGGATTATGGACACATCAAGAAACGAAGCAGTACATTCACAATATATCATACTGCGTATCTATATTGCATCAGAGAAACAATATTGACTTTTCTAGACTCAATGTCTAGCTATGATAATGATCGTGCACAATATCCTACATTTCAGATATATTATGAAATCTTATTGTCTTAAAAATAAATGTTATTTATATAAGCATTAAATTTTGTTCTTAATAATACTTTTGAAATGCAACTTACCTCAGAGTTACCATTCAACTGTGCACTATCAACCAGTGTACGTTTTTAAGATGGCGAATATTTTGTATACAAAGACTTCTAGAAAAAAAGTACACATACAATCCACCTCTTACTAATGGAGATTGACCGGACGCGTATGTGCTAGAACCTGGTCACATTGTCATCTCATTCATCTCATCATCCTCAGGAGGTTCTCCTGGCCCAGTTTAGCCTATATGTGCACAAAGGTGGCCTAAAGCCCGATTCATTTCATTTCATTTGGTCACATTGTTTACCTACACTTTGTACAATATATTTCAACATATCATCATCAGTACACAGGGGGTCTACAGACACAAAATAGTTCGTAGCGATCTACAGCCTTTTAAACATAGTTTTTAAATATTTTACAATTATTGTAGCATTCCTTGTGATCTGATTAAACTTACTGAACATTCGGGCAAGGCTAAATATGATAAATAAGCTGATAATATGCAAAATAAAAGTAAAATTTAACCATAAAGAGCAGGTTAATATTTACACCTGGTGAAAATATATATACGCCCGAAGTCAGTTTGCCGTATAAAGATTTACACCCGGTAAAGATTTTAATGCGATAGTATTTATTGACATGCTATCGAGCCAGATCAGAGCAGGCCTGTACAATTTTTAGTAACGCCCAATGTACAAGCTAGGGTAGGCTTTGCTGAGGTACCGCGACTGTTCTCCACCAATTAAAATCTATGCATACATTATAGTTCAATTCTTCGTTATGCAATAGGGTCAGGCGAATGACGCAACTACCAATAGAAAATCCAGCTGGTCAGAGGCTCTTGATAAGCAGGCCAGGGCGAAATCAACCAATGACAATTTGTGCATAAATTATAGTAGAAATATTCGATATGTCATAGGCTAAGCCGAATGCCGCACGCTACCAATACAATTCCCGCACCGAAATAAATTATAATAAGAAGCGAATTGCCTTCACACATTATAAATGTCTGATTGTTAGAATTGTATTTTGTGATAACTTATAACCATGAAGTGTATGTCCTATGATGTGTATTTACATACTATTATTTTCTTGTGGTTGTGTCATAAAAAACTTATACTTTGCAGCGACATCACAAATTAGAAATGTTAATTTGTTAATAATTTATTTTGAGATAACAAAATAAATAAATGCAGTTTGTTTTCTGCGAAGTCTATCCACACTAATATTTATTTATATATATTTTCTTGTCCTTGTGGCTGTCGGTACGAAAAGGTTAATGCTATCAACACTTAAAGCTTAATCACAGAGAACGGTGTGAAGTCAACATATCACCTTTTGCTAAATTCTTTTCTTGTTTGCTTTCATTATGTTAAATCACAGAGATGGGTGTGAAGAAGCTATATCACATTTTGCTCTTTACATTTAACTGTCACGGTGCTAAACACAACGGAATGAAGCAGATATATAAGCAAGAGTGAAATTTCTAATTTGCTTTGAGAAATATACTCGTAGGTCATTGCGTATCAGACATGCCAGACTGTCTGTGGTCCAGCAGTAATAGTCGGTATATGTTTGGCTGTATTTGCGCCAGCAGAATTTTACAATTTGGCCACCTCAGTTAATGCTGATCAAAATTCTTTTTCACACCTTTCTGAAATAAGCCGTTTCAGCAAACTCATTTGTTACATTATAGTTGGTTCATGACAAAGCAAATAAACATTACCATTTTAATGGCGACGGACCCGTTGACATCAAACACGTTGGCCGCATCTAGACAAACCGCCGTATATTTTCACAACCTTGATATAAGCGCAGTTCAAAATTATGTTTTTAAAGTAAATGGCATCCGGGTTAATGGTAATAGTTTCACAAAGAAAGGGTTAAATGTATTTGGGTAAATGAGAGCAGACCACAGGCAACGGTCAGATCCAGCCGATATGAGACATTTGCACATTATGATAATAGTTTAAGGTCACGGTTATTACTTAAAAACGGAAAAGAAGCATCAACAAGTTTTCCTTGCAATTTCTTGGGCAAGGAAGACCCCGTAGTATTATCTCAGATACAACATAATACAGTCTGTCAGCGTTCGTAATTGGCCTACACCCGGGAAACTCGTCGCTTTCTGTATGGACGACCAATCTAAAAAAAATTAAACACCTTTTTATGAAGATAAATCTGTTACTTCTTATCATAGCCTATCAAATGGAAGGAGTTTATTGATTGATTGGCGGACCTACAAACTTGAAAATAGTGTGAAAAACACCACATTATATCCTCAAGTTCAGTTGAAATACATGTAAGTTAAAGAGACTCAATCAGGCTATAATCACCAAAAATCGATGATTTTATTTTAGCTTCTTAATATAACATGTGATGAAAACATGTCTATAGACTAGAAAAGTGTTTTTTTAATTTTTCACGCTAATCTGTCGATATTTTAGCCACGCCCTTTGCTCCTTTAGCCCAACAAGGTGGTGACCCTGATGCCACTGGAGGGGGGTCAGTGTGTACCATCAGTCACCCCTCCACATAGCACAGCGTGGTGGATGAGAGGCCGGCCCGTACCCTCACCCCCCTCTAACACCTCTGTAGCCTAGATTGTGTGCCAAACCGTTTCTTCAAGAAATGACGTCGGGCCTCATGGCATGTGACATCGATTAGTATACAAAAATGTTAAAGGCGCAGCTATGAAGCTGACGTTCAATCAATGTTGGTTTGAAGTTGGTCCGGCGTCTACGACGCATGGCCAACACTACACCAACAGAGGCTCAACGTATCGTGTGAATTCTCAGTAACCACGAGACATTGACCCAATGGTGGCTTAATGTTAGCCCACCGTCTGCGATCCTGGTCCAACAGTAAGGCAACATTGAGTCAATGTCTTGTGTCTTAGTTGGCTGAGCTTGCCCAAAAAGCCAGGCATGACTCTCCATACCATTTATCTGACCTTTAAGAAGGCTACATTTGAACTCTTGTTCGAATATGGATTTCCACGTAAAGAGCCGACTGGATGTTTAAGAGCAGGAGTAGGCTCGTTTGTCTTTTCTGTCGGGTGCAATGCTTTTACTTATGTAACCTACCTTTCCATCACGTGTTAGGATAAAAACATGAGCGGACGGGTGTAGATCTACGTGTATTTACTGAAAATCTGGCTGATGACGCCATAAATATATTTCCCCAACTCCATTTTTTCCGTTTTATCAAAATAATATTTATTCTTCGGCGTTCATTTTGGTGTGAATGGATACTAAATGGATGGTGCAGAAACTGAGAAAATTATAAACTTGAATTTAAAAAAAACATTTCTAATTATAATATTTGTATAGTTGAAATATGTATATATTTGTATATATTTTCTATATATATAGATGTATATATTTAGGTCGAATAAATATTGTTATTGTGGATCCAAATTATAAAGTTTTAGTGGATCCAGTACCAGGAATAATCTACATTTTTAGAAGTGTTTTTAACAAGTTTCGTTTTATATTCTTCACAAATAAGACAATTATATTTCTTATATATAATAACTCTTGAAATTCCAGTATAACAAAATCTAACTGATACCTTATGACTAGACACTCCATCATGATTAAAAAAAAATCAGCGATTAGCATTTCGATTGGCCTTTCTGTTAATCCGTACAAAATTCTTCGTAACTAAAGCATTACATTAGAAGTGATTAGAAGTGACATAGCAAAGTCTTAAATAGATTCTTATGTATCTAAATAATCAATGTATATATGTTGATCGGCACAAAATATTATTGCAGATCGTCGCATTCTGTAATAAACATTTTGTATCAAGTCATCAAAATTAGAAATTATTATGTATAAAATTATACGAAATAGCAAGAGGTCCGAAATCGATTCTTGTAGATCCAGACAGTCCTATTTTGGAGACTAGGTACAATCACAGATCGTGAGACTTAGTGAAGTATCAGTCCAGACACTTCCCAGCAAACAAAAGACGTTGAATCGATGCTGGCTTAACGTCTACGACGTTGGACCAACGTAAAACCAACATCTATTCAACTTCTTGTGTCTGCGGGGAATGTTCGAAGATACAGCTAGCTGGACGTCGGTCGAAGACGGGACCAGCGTGTGATCAGTTTTAAGCATGTAAGCATCTCCGGACTAATCCTGACGTGATCCCCGCACCGTGTGGCCAATTAGGGCCCGATGAACAAATCCCCACTGAATGCAGCCCGGGCAAATGAGACGTCCGAAATCCTGACTGGACGCGTGTCCCACACAGATTCGTCCCAAACACGGGTCATTAGCGCTCGGGAGGTTTATACGTTTAATATTGCCGTCAATAAGCTTTTATTACCGTGGTAACGCAGGGCGTTCCTCTCCTACTCAGTTTATGAGCTAGATACTTCTTAACTGTGTGACATAACTAAGTGGCCTAGCTATACGCACACTGCCATAAATGTAGGCCTATCATCATCATGCATACCGTGTTCACATTACTCTACCAATGTACACAACAACCATCTACGTATAGGTTTAGTTTCCCTATTGAAATAAGTAGGCCTATGTAACTTTGTTTACAGTTAAAAAATGTATGTCGGCTTAACTTGGCTTTGTCGGCAAGCATATGGATTCCAGCGTCAGTTGGACCAGCGTCGCAGGCGGTGGGCAACACAAAATAACACCGGTCTTCGCCTCGTATTTAGAGGGTCAGGAAATAAATTATTCCTAAATATAATATACAAAGCTAGACTGTCAGTCAGAGACTGAAAATTACCTGCGCTGAAATTAAAAATCGTAATCCGGATCATTCCCAAAATCTAATCCAGTGTTCCATAGCCTGATACACCCTTCTGGTAAAAGTTTCATGCTAATCCGTTCATAACTTTTCAAGTAACCCGAGGGACGGACAGAGAGACAGACAAACAAACAAACAAACAAACATGACCAAAAACATTTCCTGTCGGACGTAAATTAGTACTAGACATGGCCCGTACTCTGAGATACTGAGATCGCACAATCGTAATGCGGGTCAAAAAACACAAGTGTGGTCCACAAGTATATTTAATCTGCTTAACCGATTGCACCTAGTGCGCAGGAAAGATATCCAGTACAACTTGTATATAAAATAATAAATTGGAATTATCAATTACCATCTTCGCGATAACTCTACACCATAAAGTTATATATGTGAAACATTTATGTAATAGCTCCCTTCCCATCTCAGCTTGGATATCGAGATGAGGACTGTGCAGACGCACCCTCAATAATGCTCGACATGCACGGTTACGAACAGTGCATTAACACAACTAAATTATTCTAACCTCCGAATAGCAGAAGCATATTCAAGTATAGCAATACGAAACAAGATATAGTTACATACCCTGCTGCTTTTTGCATAGAAATAAGCGCGCAAACAGCTCTGCTAGCAGATAATGACAAAGCTTTTGCGATAACTAATAAATCATAATGTTCGCTGAACCAGAGGCACGTGTATTTGTATTTAGAATATAAAATGTCCGTTTTTTTCAAAGCCTTGACAGGCCGCTGTCAAAGGCAATCCCAGGCAATCGCTTCTCCTAGTCACACAATCCGAAGGACCACGATGTCTATTTTCGTCCTATCCACTGAGGATAAAGATTTCATGGTCTGGAAGGCCTCAATTGTTGCGAGTTTTTTTTAAAACTCTCTGGCGTCGAATAAAGGGAAGATAATAGTGAAAAACGATAAGCGAAACGCCCAACAAGATAACTACCCAGGTAAATTATGCTGGAATAATACTGGAAGACTGACTCTGTGAAATACTGATAGGTCCATGCACACTTGAAACAAAACATTATGTATATAGATGGCTAAAGCAGCACCAGTTCTTCTGTCGCATCCTTTGAATGGATGTTAGGCGTGCACTCTTTAATACGTGCCCTGGTTGTGAAAGGATTAATGTGAGAAAAATGCGGAGATTCCCACTGTAGTCTTAGCTTCATCATTTTTCATATCCAGCTGTTCAGTGTTGATGAGTGATGTATTGAGTGTTGATGAGTAGTATTTGTCCTGTAAAAATGGCACCTGATCTTATATAATACATTTACTTTAGTTGTTGTTGACGGAAGTATAATATATATAAACTAGTGGAATGTTGGCGGCGGCGGGGTGAGGGTCGTGTTCGCCTTGACACTGACATCAATGACTATGTCAATCAATACATTATATTTTCTATAGCTGAGTTTATATTCCCGTTGTTTAGTGACGAGATGTTTCCAGGACATTGCAGCGCTAACTTTCGCAGTGCAATCTGTGCGTCAATCTGTGCGTAAATGCACAGTTTTTTTCTGATGAAAAACACAGATGAAACAGATACTGCGGAGACAGGCTGTAGGCCTCTAATGCTGATCACTGCTGCGATGTGATCCCTGTAACTTACGCTGGAGACTCATTTGACCGGAAGGGTGCCCGTCTGCTGGGGCCAGGAGATTGTCACCGAATAAATCCAGCTTGTGTAACATAAGCCGGCTCAACGCTGGGCCGACGTCGTACGACGTCGGCCCAGCGTTGAGCCGGCATATTATGTAGGACGTGGATAGATCTCCAGTCCAGATGGAATATTCCGCAGAAGGAACGACACTATGCAGTATGCAGGGTATAATAACGTAGGTAGCGATGGGCTAGTCCTATATGCAGTTAGTAAAATGATCCCCAGCCAGCAAGGCCATACTGTTCCAAGCACGGCTGATATTCTGCTAGATTAAATGTCCACAATAAATATGAATTTAGTGTCGCTTTGAGCGGCTCTAAAGACTGTCCCAGATTGGCACAGCGATATGTGTGATTATAAAAGGTCTATGGATATGCCTATCGCTATTTATAAGGGATTTAGGTGGTGGTGGGGGGGGGGGGGGGTTAGCGGGTTAGGCAAGACTGTGGTTTATAGTATTAATTATGATTTGCACCTCGCGCTACTCCCCTCGTTTTAATGATGATAGCCTGATTATTTGTTACCACTTTGAAGTTTACTTTATTCTATAATATCAGTATGACTTATTTTCGTAAAGATTTGCCATAAGCTTTTCTCTCTACGCGTACATGTAGAATACTGATTTACAAAATGCAGGGTACAATTTGTTCCAGAAAAATTGTGCAGCAGTTTAGTAACTGTGCATGTGCCAACGTTCTATTCTCCGTGAAAAAAATGCTACACCAACATATTATTGTGTAGCATTTGCGCCCAGACTTCGCTAAACCAGACAAATTATTCGGATTACCCAAACTCGAAGTCACTTTCTTTATTCTTGTTTCACGCGCTCACCAAATACTCTGATTACAATAATTAGGAGCCTAAATATTAGGTTCTATAGGCCTTATTTGCAAATGGAGTATGCAGCTTTTTGGATCAAAATCAATGTATAAGATATATGGTTCTTCTCTCTCATTGTTTTTTCTACCGCCTATGCGTTTGCTGTAATTTTGGTCTTTTGTACTTGACACCCATCACAATACGATGGCACACAAAAAGACTGACAGGGTATATAGCCTCGTGTTGCGAAAAAAATCTAGGATTTATATCGAGAAAACGGAAATGCAGTAACATATTATTCTCGGGAACAGCATGCTGCCTTATGTGTGTGTAGTATTATTATCAGAATATATTATTGCATCATGCACTAGCAATCTGTCAGCTTTATACACAACATGTTTTTGTTGGTGACTCTAAGCCTATAGGGCCTACCTGGCTGATTCATTCCCATTATTCATTGATTCGGGATATGCAATCCGTATCACGTACTAAAACAATGCATTGATTCAACCGCGTGGCACCAGTGCCAGCTCTATACCGGCCATCAGAAGACTTCCACCATACGTTGGTTTGATGCTGGACCAGCGTCAGCGACGTTTGTCCAGCATCAAACCAACATCGAGTTGACGTTTGCTGGGATGGCGTGGTGTGCGCAATGGCTCATTGGTCTGCATTGGCTCTACCATCTGACTTGACCGCTCAAACCACTCATTCCACTGGCGCAAGGAGTGCCGTCACGGTGAGACAACATCTGCCGGCGTTGATTCAGCATCACGCCAATGTATTCCGCCATCTGGGACTGCGAGTGTAACAAATTGTTGACATAAATCCGAGGCCGGAAAAACAGCGGCGCTAGTCTGGCAGGCAGCTACCCGACAAACACGAGACGTCGACCCAATGTAGATGTAATGCTGGGCCAGCGTCGCAGATGGAAGAGCAACATTAAACCAGCATTGGGTGGGTGTTTGGTGTTAGGTGGGTAGGGCTACTGTGTCTGCCAGCGTCCGACTGCCCACTGGATACAGCCTGATCCGAAATGTTTGCAATCCACTCCGGCACACCGCAAACCTCTCACATGATTGAAAACGGCGACCAAGCTAGGCTAATGGGGTCTCCGGCCGTATGGTCGCACGGAAACAGGCCAGACAACGTGCGCTAGTATACCTCACACAGCTTCGCCATACTTACATTGCGTGATGCAGCATTTTATGGCACAATACTGCCGTTCAAAACCAAAAGGCAGCAACTGCTAATACTTGAAAAGTAAGCAGTTGCTGGCTTTGCAGAGCAGAATGGATTGAGTGTCAGTCAAAAATGAGGCACTTTCTCCGCAAATCTGTGACCATCTTGTCAACCTTCGTAAATTTGCATACCATCAATCATTGGTAAATGTAGTGTGAATTAAGTTATGGCCATATACATGTATGCATATGTTATTTGAAAATAGTTATTGTTATAGTAAATGCATAAGGCAAACCGCGCTTCAATCAAATGTGCTTTGATATTAAGCTCTCCCTAATCATGCTAATGAAGATTGATGACCCGCTTTATTTTTGCTGTTGTCAGCACAGAATGGACATGACTGAGTAATTAATGTCGGCCTGATTGTCAGCAAACAAACAGTCCCGAAATTACACAAATCTATCTCATCAATATTGTATGTGTTTTCCTGCGACCAACGGGAATTGGTTTTGGTCTGATGCGAGTCAGATTGTGGCTTAAGCAAACGCAGCTGATTGATAAGCCAACGTCTAATACGTTAGCCCAACTTTGAGACAACGTTGAGTTCACGTCACGTTTACTTGCATACTATGGATTCACTGTGAATTTAGGCAACTGATGCGCGACATTCTACAAAGTGTGGGCGTTTAAAAATGCACATAGACCTGTAATTTCGGCATGTCGTAAATCAGAATAACTTTATCCAGAGATTAATATTGTCATTCCTTGCGTTTGTTTATAGTTTAATGTTTTGTTTTCGCGTTTTCTTTCGCATCCTTTCGTTTGCTTTACAAATGATTATTTGTTATTACAATCATAAGAAGCAGCGAATGAAGCGACACATAGCCTAATGCCATATAGCAAATATGTATAATTATAACACAACGATGATATTTAGAGTTGGTCGTCATACATCCACAAAAATGTTCCAACAATGTTATCAGAAGTTTGCTATCGGATAGATTTCATACCTTCTATGGCTCCTTTGGGTGCTCTAATTGTCTCTTCCAAATTACACATTATATGAAGGTTTGTACAGCCGTTATATCACGAATGACAGAGTCGTGAGCTAACGGAATACTGATAAAGATTAAATAAAACATTGTACTGAGTACAGAGCTGCACATATTTTTTGATGTGTGTTGTTCCAAGATAGCACACAATTAGTGCTGCATATATATACTATGCACTTTTATGTACATAATTTATATCCCGTATAAATATATTAAGCCCGGGGTTGTGACTTAATAACATGTTTCCACCATGTCAATTAGCGTTCACTTGGTAAAGAGACAGACTACATGTAGGTATATCACTTCTAGTTGCTTAAGCTAGACGCCGTCGCGTATGGGAGGAGCGGTTGATCGCAGGAAAAAGCGAGCGCGTTGTGATAAAATAGCTGATTATGCAGGGCGGAGCAATTTGCCATTTAGCCGGGTGAGACAATTGAGTTTGTCTTCCAGTGATTTAGGTGTAAGTAATGGCCGAGACCCCAGCAAGCGCAATACGTCGACACAATGTGGATATGACGTTGGTTCACCGTCTACGACGCTGGCCCAACATCAAATCGACATTGTTTGTCCTGTGTCTCGTGTGTGGCCGTCTGCTCTCTCCTGGTTTATGTACTGTGCTCCTTGACGGTAGTCCCGCTCCCCATCCACAAGGACCCCGTCTGGATCATCTCAGACAGTCACACCCCAGTAAACATCAGGCTTCAGCCTATGCTGGTTTAATGTAAGGCCAACCTCTAAGGACGGTGGCACAACATCAAACAGCATTGGATCGAAATTTTGTTTTTGCGGCGACCAACGGCAATTCTGGCAGAAGGTACTGGTTTGCCATGAAAGCAGTTTTTTGTGCTCACAGGGTAATTCTTTAGGACCCTGCACGGCGGAGTATATATCCTTCAAAACCTTTTCCTAATGAGATCATCCACTGTGTCTTATCTTTTGGCCATACTTTGAACTTTCTAATTAAAGTTTCTACCATATTTACTTTTATCGATCACTGAATAACAATTGTCTGGCTCTAATACATTCTATAAACCACTGTTTTGTGTAATCGGGGTTTTACGAATTTTCGCTTGCTGTCATCTGCATTTTGTGAAATCGACACAAATACGATTCCCCAGCTGATTTATTTCAAGGAGAATTGTGCATACAAGTCCCCTTGGAATTATTATTGTCATAGACAGCAGTACACAATGAAGATGATGGTAATTGTGGATATACAGGTAACGCCCAGGACATTGAGCTACACACAGGGTACGCGGCGTGGCGTCAGCGGTGAATCGATGACGTTGATTCAACGCTGATGTCACGTTGTATGCCTGTTGGGAGCCAGGGGCCCATCTCATTAAGAATCTTAAAATAAGGATTAACTCAACTTTCTCTAATTTCCATTAGAAAAGTTGAGATAAATCTTAACTTTTCTAATGGAAATGAGAGAAAGTTCGGATATTCTTAATTTCAAGATTCCCAATGGGATGAGCTCCAGAACTATGATTCAACTTACACTGCAGCTGCATCTATCCCTCTTTTTCAGTCTTAGAAATGGGTGCAATCTCACTATTGCGATGCTTAAGATCGGACCGATAATTAAAAAAATAAGCGAATTCCCAATATCTATTATTATTGTTTATATTGTAGCATTTAGATCGGCTTGCAACATACATACGCTATTGTTATTCCCATATATGTTCTCGAGTGAGCGAGGGCATGATGTAGTGGTTACGCTCCATGCCTGCCAGGCCGGAGTTTGCAGGTTCTTGTTCCGGTCTGGTATACAGCTCTCGAAGAATCAAACCATTAATTTTGTTCTCCGCCCAGTCGTAAAGTTAAGATTCAGTATTATATGGAGCATCTCCGACTGCGAGGTTCTCATGTCTAGTTTAGCGTATACGTGCCCAAGAGTAGCATATAGGCCTAATGCCCCTTTTAATAAATTATTCAACATCAGTGGACCTTGGCAGATGCTGATGCTTAAAGGGTCTGAACTGACAAATATGAATTTTGTCTTGAAATTGTCTCTTAACCCTTTCAAGCCTGAATTTCTTGTCAAGCCGCGAATTGTTGTCGCAATTCTCGACTTGTAGTGGATAAAGATGACTGGAAGTGGGTGATAAATTGAAGAAAATTACCACGTATTCGTAAAACGGTTTCAGCAAAATTTGCCTTCTAAAACCCTTAGTTGTGAGAAAATCAAGTATGTTTTATATGATGTGAAATGATGCTTTAATGCATCGTGGGGGCTTAAATGGTTAAGTTTATGAAAATTACTTGATTTGCATGTTTCACTGCTTATACTTGAGGGTCACACACTAGAGGCATACTTAGCGTAAAACATATTATTGAAAAAGTTAAAACTACTGTGTGAATAAAAATTGTTGATACGCTGATGAATTTATCTTACTTTGAAATAAATGCAATAAAATGAACGAAACACTTTTAAGCGATGCCAACCGGCCAAGCCGTATTATCTAATATTCAAGTAAACGAGAAAATCAGGAACTTGCAAAGTCAATGGTGGAACATTACTACTGGTGTTAGCCCACAATTGAACCAGAGCCGTATTATTGTATCGTGATACGACACGTATTCTAGGCTGACAGAGCCGTATTATTGTATCGTGATACGACACGTATTCTAGGCTGACAGAGCCGTATTATTGTATCGTGATACGACACGTATTTTAGGCTGAGTCAATTACCATGTTTAGTATTAGCCTTGATCATGTTGATCGAGGAAACACTTTTTGTCAATACTAGTGTTGTGGAGATTCATTTGCATCACCCATGCTCAAAGCACCCCTATCTCACAAATGTACAGTAGTCATACATGACAAAAGGAGGTTATGGATGTACATATTCGGTTAGAACATGTCTCAAACTAGGAACGTAGGCTCAACGTTAATTCAATGTTGGACGAACGTCCGAATTGTATGTGTGAGTTTTATTCAGGGCCAGTCGCCTCTGAGGTATATCCACTGGCGTCTACGTCTATTATAATTTACGTAAATACAGGCAAAAACAATACACGTCTCATGACCGCATCAATCTGTCAACTGGACTACCATTTGAAAATGAATCGTTTTCATAAAAAATCAAATGGTTGAAATAAACTGAAATTCTAATGATTTTTTTCCGAAAAGCATGTGTGTTTTTCAATTCTAATTATCTAGATTGCAGTGCGTTGAAATAGTAATAAATTGTGATTTATGCGGCCAGCTTGCCGAAAATATCTGTTGCGTTTTTTGTTGTTAGTTGTCTGTAACACTGTAGCTCTATTTGTGGCGAAAAGGAAACTTTATTATCGCAAATGTGGCGCCATCCTGTTAATATTGTGACCGGCGGCCAAAGTGTCCTCCACGACACTTTTCGCCAATAACGGACAGTATTTCACGTCACGTGGTGTTAAATTGCCAATCAACAACGGTCATTTCCTCGTGGCTGAATGTTCCGTTTTTGAGTAGTGATTTTATTGAATACCGTGGTGACGATATCAGATCTCGCATGATCAGTGGCAGCACTGATAGCGTGCTTCTACCTTTATGCTTCTACTAGATTAACTCGGTGCAACACATATTAAAAATCGTATGAAGATAAAATCCGGCTTTGCTTTGTCAGCTACGTTAAATTAAATGGGTTTCGCCGTATCGTTGAACCATCGTGTTTGTGGGCATACAATATTTGTATCTGGGTATCTAAAACATGAACATATAATTACTAAACGCGTTTCAGGCTAAACTATCCATAAGACATGGCTGATAGTGAATAATGTGCATATTTTAACCTCATAATGACACATTTTGTTGCAGTTCCAAGGTTTCTTATGAGCGAGACCATGCGGGTGATTCACAATACTCCAATATGCTCAAATATAATACTTAATATCAGGTAATGACATCAAATCAGGTTGACTCTCATTTTACACGGGATATTTATTTTTGCAATGAAACATTATATCTCGCCGACGAATATATTTGAGGTTTTTAGGTTTTCTGTTTTAAGGTGATGGATTTGATGCTGGGATGTTCATAGCGTGAAATGCACAGTTCTAAGAGAATATAAATGATGGGTTGCTGACATTAAATGTGAGGCAGCGACCTATTATATTCATTTGTGTATTCCCCGCGTACAATACACCGAGCACACGAGACATTGAGCCTTCGCTGGTTTGGTGCTGGGCCGGCGCCACAGCTGGGCATGCACACTATCTAACATCTAGTATAATATGCATGAAGTAATGACTGTGCCCGTTTTCATAGATCTCCACGGTGTTGAGCTGTCCGCGGCCGTACATGTCCCCAGCGAACATCAGACATTCACCCAACGTTTGATCATTGTTGAACCAGCGCGCGGACGGTGGTTCAACATTGATCAGACACTGGGTCAATGTTTCGTGTTTGCTGTGTGTACTCCATCAAAAGTGGATATAGGCAAAAGCAGCTCTGCAAAGATGGACAGTGTCTCCGTGCTCATAGTAAGATCGCGTATTCCGCGGGACCTATGTATTATGCAGATCAAATTGTTTTACATAGCCCAAATGTTTTTGTGGCCTCATAGCACACGACGTGAGTTGATTTAATATATAGCAAGATTGTGTGTTCTGCACTAAATACAGCTGATCTATCACGTCATTAAGGCTAGATTAAATACTTGACAATTCAGGGTATATGCTGCTAATGTCTCCATTCTTTTGACCTTTCCAACACTGTTTGACATCAATTCCCATTTAATTCACTGTCGTTCCAAGTCACATGATCACCGCAATATACTGTATGTCTAAGTTATCTTCGTAAGCATGATATACTAGACATATTAGCCGTTGTTTCCAGTAGTTCCCCTAGTATGTCCTTGTGGTGGCTTGTATTTTTTTAGGCCAAAGATGTAGGCAAAATACGGCCACCGAGACGTAATACGTAGTATTTGCCTTCAAAACACCCAAATACGGCCATTTGGCCCTTGTCCATAATGATAAATAGTAGAAAGTGGTCTATGCTACGCCGGACATAATATTGTACAAGGGTTTATATTAGGCATCATAACAGCATAGGGATATTAAAAAAAATGCACTTAAATAAATATCGAAGCTCTTTATTTTCGCATCACACTGACACTAAATATTGTCAAACTAAAAATAAACATGGTCGAGCTAACAATAAATAGTCATTTTCTGGCATAATATTACAGGTTTTTTTTTTCAAAATGAAGCGTTAATCACATCACAGGAATATATTTTCCGGTCTTGTTTCATATAATTACCACATTATAGTTCCAGTTTTAGAAGTGTCAATTACTGGATGTGTTGCTCCACATATATCATGTATATCAGATCTGAATGCAGCGTGTAACAGCTGTTAACTATTGCCAGGTTGCTAAATATCATACTGCTAGTCAATATACATGATAATACAGACACAAATATTCTCATTAAAAAAGTAACCCAGACCGCTAGATGCTCAACAATGACGTGTGGTTGTAGGGGTAGAAAAACTCATTTGACATTTTTCGAAATAAATCAAGGTGCTTATCAATGTAAAATACTGTGACGTGTGCCTCTGGTGATAAACCATATATATCTGCTTAAAGACGGGGCTTAAAGTCACCCTAAATCAAGGTTATCAATGTAAATATGCCTATTGTGACGTGTGCCTCCGATAATGGACCATATATCTGCTTAAAGCAGGCCTCAAGTCACACCAATTCTTTGCATTATATTAGAGTTTTGATATGTTGATATAATATTAAACACCCACCTTTTAAAAGGAAGCTGATTAGGCGTAACAGCTTTGCTCCGTTCCCCATTATTTGTACTGCCAAGTGATCCAGCTGTCACACACAAAATATTTTGTGACTTATAAAGATTCATTCATTACCATGATTACTATCTATGGATTGTATTCCATTGTTTTTATGTCATGCAAAATTGTTTTAAGGTATATTAAACCACCTCCTAGAATCCGAGAAAGCGCCGTCGATGATTTGTATTATATTAAAAGTGTCTTCCTAATTAATCTAATTGGATAATTGATTGCCAGTCACTTGAGACTGTTTGTATCAAATAGAAACGTCGTGACCCAGCTTGTTCAGTACACGCCATTACCATCTAATAGTGGTTATTTTGTTATTTCACATTGGATAGATGCGCATCAATGTGTAACCCTCATTTTATTGTGTCTTCATAGTATAGCTATCCCAAACTATACGGCGTGGTCTGCATTGTAAATAATGCAATTTATATAAACAAAATATCCCAAATGACTGTTTATGCCCTTATATTACTGAGCTGCTAGGGCTCAGCGGGTGGGACCACTTTACCTCTCTCAAGGCTGGTCACTGTGGTCCGAGAGTAAACCTGGTAATGGGGCCAGCAAGCTGACCGGAAGCCTCACCATTGTTGCCAAGTCAACTGAATCCCAGCTGTCCGAATGCAGCCAGTCCCCAAATACTGAACAATACATTAATATGCTGC
Organism: Flabesymbios commensalis; assembly: GCA_964017125.1. Classification (NCBI taxonomy): domain Eukaryota; kingdom Metazoa; phylum Annelida; class Polychaeta; order Terebellida; family Flabelligeridae; genus Flabesymbios; species Flabesymbios commensalis. The sequence continues at coordinate 74,565,094 of OZ024902.1, forward strand.
GGAACCCTCCCTTCATTATTTGCCAGCTTTATTTCGATTATTATCATCGGACAAAGTCTTGTGTTCAATATAACGACCTAATCTGCATATATCTCATCATTTGATGCACATCCGATTTCAAAACTTGTTTATATTCGTTCAAAATGAAACAATGTATAACCAGAGATCCATGGATTAAGATCTTTTGTTAGCTAAATAACGTACATAAACCTTTGTCAACATTTGCTGTGGTGTTACCTTAATGAAGAAAGCATCACTAACATTGTCACGCACGCCTGACAAAATCACGACAACAACACCACACTTCTTCGAAGCCTGCAAACCGAGCCCCATATCGCCTTGTAACTAAATGGGTATTACTAAACTCTGCCCTCTCCTAGATCCCGCGAGACAGACCAAAGGGTGGGCAATTCGCGAGCCACGCCTAATGCTGAGAGGCCAGTTTGGATTTCTCGATCGATCTGAGGCCACACGTCCGGCGCTGTCCCGCCCGCCTGCCATGCCACCCAGCATACGTCTTCTGCGCCATGCAGTACCAGAAGACATCACAAACATGTGTGCCGATGCTGGTGTGGTGCTGCATTGTTGGCCACGTTTTAAAGATATCTGGTAAATAGCCGCTGACAACCCCGAGGTGACGTATAGCATCTGAAACGCCACCATATCCCACATAGTCCGTCCTCTCCCCGTGTTATGTTTATTTACATCGATTAAAAACAGGACCATTCCATTTAGTCCTCAAATAAAAGTTTACTTTGTTTTATTGCATAACAACTTTATATTAAATGTCCGTAGTATTTTTTTTATTTTATATAGTGATCTATTCATAAATGTTTAAATAACACTTCACTTTTCTTGTCTTGAGTTTGTCACTACATTTAAGTACACTTTTATAAAATAAAGTGTACCTTAAATTATGTAACATTATGTACTGACTTGCTTTGTCGGAAATAATTATTGAAGATACACATAGTTCTAAAAAGGACCTACTAGGGAGTAGGTCGGATCCATATACATTGTAACCTTTCGGTATTCAATATTATGAATATTATACGGCATCGACTTTCAAAACGTCCAGACACTACATATCTAGATTATGGCGGTCATCGTTACTACATTTTCGCCACATAAAGATATTGTTGCCCTGATATCTTCGAAACCGCTTGGATTTGCTTTGTATTAACTCCTTGAATACATCATTTTTCAGAAACTTCAGAAGAAGCATATATCTATGCAAGTTATGACGGCCATCAATTTTCCGTTTTTGCAGCATTAAGACATTATCCTCCTGATGATATCTTCAAAACCGTTCGTCCATTCACTCGCTGTTCAATAGTGTGACACTAGTAGTATCGCCTTGCTTTGTATATACTTCTCTTTAATAAAATGAACTTACACATTTACATGATTGTATACAATTAATAAGTCCTGATCACTTTTTAGTCCCCCTTTTATTCAAATTAAAAAAAATCGAAGTTCGGCGGGCACGATAACTTGCCAAGTTTTTCATGTACCCTACGCAAATTTGTTCTGTGTGTTGCTAATAACCAGTTCAATAACGGCCGAAAAAAATGGAAATGGCCGATTTTTTGCGACTGATCAAATTTACGTCGCTAATTTTACACTGTGGGTACGATAACTTAAACAGTTTTTCACGTATCCTGCTCAAATTTGTTCTGTGTTTTGTTAATAACAAGTTCTCGGACAAGTTCAATAATGGCGGCGGGCTAGTGTCGAGTGTTCTCTTGTTTCTAGTCCTATCATATGCTAACAGTTTATTGATGTTAGATATATATACTTTTCTCAAGGGATAAAATAGTAGCATTTTGCAGCAATCAAATGAGCCTGGTGTGATTTTCTGACTTTGGTAATGCTCACTTAACGTTTTCTTTGCTTACAAGAGTAAGTAATTGTGTGGGCTTCTTTGTGTGGCATTCAGAACACAATGCGAAATCTTAAAACATGCACGCACACATTTAGCCATACTGTATAAAAAGTTGTTGAGCATACGTGTCTTTTTGCTGGGCAAACGTCGCATGCGGTTGAGAAACACTGACAGAACAAAACAGACGTATATATATTTCAAACATAATTTCAGCCAAAATATGCTGCGTAACCAATCAATCTCCGCGGTGGCTGCGTTAGAGGTCAAGAAGTGATTTGGTTGCATGGTGTAATTTCAGTCACAATAGCATAATCTACAGATGAGATAGACCTCTGGACATTTTGAGCACAGGTCAGCTTTCATTGCATTCAGTGCGTGGCAAGTATTCGCGTGAACAGGTCACTGAGATGACAGAGAGAGATCGATACGCCCGTGATTGCCCAGCAAGTACGAGCCATAGGGCCAATGCTGGTTATGTGCTGGCCCAGCGTCGCAGACACTGGGCAAGCATGAAACCAGCATTGGCTGAGCGTGTCGCGTTTGCCGGCTTGTCTGCATAACTAAGGGCTGATTAACAGCAGCAATCATGTCATATCACTCGGCTCAGCACCCGATTTGACAGAGATGTATCGCTCCCTCGCAAATAATGGCTCGAATTTGCTACTTATTCGAGTGGCAGATTTGGCGCCGCCTCCGAAAAGTGATCCCCAGAAGATGTAGAACCCAAACTATAGGACGCTGTGGAAAAAAAATGAAATGGATCGGGCTTTAGGCCACTTTTGTGCACATACAGGCTAAATTGGCCTAAGATAACCACCTGAGGATGGTGAGATGCGTGAGATGACACTGCCCTCCAGACACAGGATTCGAAATTCAAACCCTGGGGGTCGGAGGCCGAGCACGCTACCTCTCGTTCACGGAGACTCCTCACAATACTGAGTTTTACGAGTGGATGGGGAAGAGACATTTGTGTTTCTTTTAAACTGCCGAGACCGGGAAACGAACCCCGAGCTCTAGCGTGAATGGCAGCGGTGCTGACCACTACCCTAGGGTCCACGCCCTTGGCGCTGTAGAAATAATTTATTTGCAAGTTACACCCACTTATTGCATGTTTCACTGTCAGCTGTGAGTTGGTTTATATTACTGAACGTCATCTGAAAGGTATGGTTAAATTTTCTGTAGTGATTATGCAATCAAATGATTAAAGGGTAGTATAATTCCTTGATTCTTAGTTGACGTGGCTTTGCACATCAGTAGGTACTATGATATATTCCTGTATCAGGATGGAGAAAGAAAGCAATTTTGCTTTAATTTTCTGAAAACCTACCCATCACCCACTAACCATGCTAATCTGTCTTGTGATTGTGCACTTCGAATTTTAATTGGTTGCGGATGCTCAGATGTCAGATATACGACATTAAAAACGATCACTATGTGAACTGGTAGTGAGAAGTGCTGCTAACTGTACAAATGACACAAGTTACATGAGCGAAATCAGGTGCAGCACTCTCTGCGACACTGCGCACTTCTTTGTGAAAAGACTGTTGCACCTGTTCATCGTGTGATATTTACCGATAGGGCGTAGGCTGGAGAGACGAGAATGGATTACCACAATTAATCAAGCACGAGGACTAAAAAACAATAAACTATAGAGAATAATGCCTTACATAATACATATAAGGATGAATTATGTGCTAGTCTCTAAATCAATAGCACATTTGTGATGACGCCGTCCTAAGAGTAGGTACACACATGAATATTTTCCCCAACATATTTGATGTATCATCTATTTGAATAGAACAGGCGCGTAACATAACACTACACGAACGTAACACTACATTGGCAAATTACCGCTGCTCTATGTACATGTAAATCAATGGTCATTGTCAGACCATGTACAATATGTGTGTCACATAATTATTGTGTATAACGCTTGATTATGGTAGTTGATAGTAGGAAAGCAGGCATGGGATGACGCCACTGAGAAATCTAACGGGTATAAATGAATTCATTTTGATGTGTACCGCATGTTGAGCTGGGTAATTATGATGAATGATTCAGATCCGACAAAAAAAACCTTCAACAAGGCCTGTTTTCTAGCGTGTGTAATGAAAGACGATTAATATGGATGAGAATGTATGAACACTGTAATGTTTGTCAGGAAGTTTACTGTAGAATTAATCTGTAATACTTCTCATATTCTGATTGATGTAGTGTGAGGATATGTCACACCATGCTAATGAACTCTAATTAACAAGTGATGATGTATAGGCCATATTATTGCCCAGGCTAATTGGCTGGTGCAGATAATCATTTTTCATGTTGATGGATACAAGACAATATCGTATACTTGCTATTGTTTGTATTGGTTTCAAATGTATAACATATATTATTAGGAGCGCCTCAAAATTATAAGATACATTTTCTAATGCATATATGCCTGATTATACATCTACACTTTGAATATTTTTTTATTTTGTTCACAATTTCACTTTGGTAGATCTATTGCAGTATGTGATATTAAGATTTCCACATGAAAGACTATCACTGAGATTGAGAAAGGATGTTGTCCCGCTCAGGTCAGCACTGACTGTTTGGACTGATTTCCCATCGATTGCTGATCCATCCACGTTACAGTCTTGTCCAGTTGTGCCAAAGCGCTGCATGGTTCTCTGTTGGCTCAACGTCTCCTACATTGACCTAAATGCAGAAGCTCCTGATCGGGCCACCACGTTGCTATTCCTCATATCTCAAGGGGGCAATTTCAGCCTCCCGGGCAAGGATAGTGAATGGACAAGGAGGGCCTGTTTTGATGGGCGGGGTGTATTTTTTCCACTTCATGTTAGGCCCCTTGGCAGAGCGGCCTGTTAGGATGAGACCTGACCTCGCCCGCCGTGTCACCTTGTTATCCCAAATATAAAAGTCCCCCACCTAACCACACGAAGCCCATGCCGTGCACTCGGCCATCGATTATATCCCCCTCCGGTTTCTTCAAATCAGATCATCCCCGTCACGGGTTTCTATGGTATAATCTAATAATGGCTTTCCCCTAACAATGTCATTTGATCGAAGACAATTCATGTTTTCTCTCAACCTTCCATGTTTAGATCCGCCATATTGTCGTTCTCGGGGAATTTATCAGGTGACCTTTTCCTCAAGACATTTATCACACCACAACGGTGATGTAAGCATAAATATGTAACGAGGGTAACTCATTTGAAAATATCGTTCTTTCCTTGGAATTTCATTTGGCGGGTCCAAATCGATCCCCCATCAAATTGGAATTGTAGCTGGTGTGATGAATGAACGTGCATAACATTGTGCACAGAATGGGTCAACTGATCTTTCCTCAGCGAGTATGTCAGACATACTTGAAAACCCTATGGCACACACCAAAATAATCAATAATAATCAATAACAGTCAATAATATAACTTCATATTAAAACGTAATCAAGGGAAGGGTCAACTCATCTTCCATCAGCTGCAAGTGTTATCATACGCGAATCGACACTTGCTGAAGTATTATAATGGATAAACTGGGTCGATGCAACCTTTTGAGTACGATGACGAAAAAAATGAAATGAATGGGGTTTCAGGCCACATTTGTGCACATATAGGCTTTTAGACAGAAGATGGTCGCCATTTGTGCGTGGTCAAAACAATGAATTGATATCATTTTTGACAGAATAGAAGCACAATCATAATTTTGGAGTGTGCCATAGGGTTTTCAAGTATGTCTGACATACGGGTGTGGCCAGAACGTACTTTAGTCATTGCATTGTGAGAAAAATCCAAGATGGCCGCCATTTGTGCAAGGTCAAAACAATTAGTTCACATAACTTCAGACTAAATAGACGTTCTGAGCGGCACGTTTAGGTGTATGTCGTTGGTTCGAACAGAGAAGTTCAAACATTTTATTGTGGGTGAAATTCAAGATGGCCGCCATTTGACAAGGTAGCGGTCAAACAAAGTTCGTGTCAAACAATTTTCTTATCATTTTAGACAGAATAGAAGGAGATTCATGACAGAGTAGGAAATATCTATAACTGGAAGTAACATATATTAGTGTCAACCATATAGGTTTCAGATAGGTAGCCCGACATGGGACCATGTTGGTGTCATTTAAAACAATTTTAGTGATGGTCGATGTAGTAAAAACCGAGATGGCGGCCATAAGACAAGCAAAATAACTATCACAGAGACATGGCTCTGCAAGAAATTCGTATAACCTTCGCCGGAGGTAAGACCATAATGGCCACTTCGGAAACCTAGGCCTATGTAGCTTTTGCTGAAATGGACATAGATGGATGGTGTTGATGGCTATAATATGTTTTTAGATATGCTAGACATTGTAGCGTAAGCATATTATAGAACACAATACATGGTGATGGGGTAAATATATTGGCCAGTAGGAAGCCGAATTGGGTACCACGTGGCCGTGACAGAAAAATATTTTGGTAAGTATACCGCCTCCCTCTTTTGGATAGCGCATTGCACAAATTGTAGCTGTCGAATACAGCATGCATACTGTTCTTGGAACAAACTGTAATATGTACAGAAAAGACATTTTGAATTACCTTTTTGAAGGTTTAAAATCCATCAAGTTATTAAATTACCTAACGTTTTATACGAAGCCAAAAACAATTATTGCCACATTTCCTCAGGACTATCAATGTCATTTTGGGAATTTTTTTATACAACAAGGTACTCACTATGAGACATATTTTTGGTTTCTTTGCAGACAATTATTTATCTATTTCTAGAAAACGCTTATTCCAAAATTCAATAAGCATTTAGAAGCATCGTTGTCATTTCTTTGTTTACAAACTGTTTGGTAACGAGGTCATGTGAAGCTTGATATAGTGTCGCACAAGGATTACCTTTTCTGTTCGATAGGTTCTGTAGTTTAGCCACATATATCTTTAACCCTTTCAGGTCCAAATATACCATTGTCATTGGTAAAACATTTTCATGGAAATTTCCCTTCTAAAACTCCTCAGCTGTAGAAAAATTAAATCTGTTTTCAGGGATGTGAAATGATGCTTTGATGCATCGTGAGGGCCTAAAGGGTTAAGACATGTGGTGAGCCCTTGGTTATTCACAATGATTCATTGACTGAACATACATAATCTCTCCGAAATTATTAGATAATTAAAGAATTTCGTGACGGATAAGCTGCCACGCGACTGTGAAGACCAAATTTTAAGTGCAGCCACAATTCTCCCTTATCTGTTGATGATGACCACCAGATTGGTTTCTAGCAGCGTACTGTCCCGTTATCAGGTTATAAAACACTGCAATATTTGATTTTACATTTAAAACTTTTAAAATATCTGTGGATTCAAGATAAAATGTGCATGTAATTAACAGTCGTTCTCATCAAAAACGTTATTAAATTCCCCTCTTTATGTCATGAAAGATATAATAAAATAGCGTTTGCGATAATAATTGAAGTTCCGAGGCGAAGCCTAAAAGCCGCCTTCAATTCTCACAAGGAGCTAAGACCTCGAATAACCAAAAACTTGACATTTTATTATAACTATTTTTATGTATTAACAACAAATAAAAAAAAGGTCTAACTCATGTTCATCGGCTACTCTGTATAGGCCTAAACGTCAGGATCAAATACGGCCGATAGTCTTTAACATGTCTGTCTAGCTAACGTCAACATCTTATATGGACTATCCCCATCTCTGATGGCCTATTCTTGATAATGCCACAATGTCAGCCATACCTGAGAACTCTTATCAACGCCAAACTCATTGATCTATCTCAATTCCAGTTAGAGTTATACATATTTTGTGCTCGTTCGTGGCTCTGTGTCGGCTCTCGAATGACGCCTACATGTATGTAGCTCTCAATCCTAATGAAAAGTTGCAAACACATAATTTGTGCCCTGTCATGGCCTCCATGGCGGCCATTTTGTTTGTCTAGTGTCCGCCATCTTAGTATATGGACTGTATAATATTATGTTTGCCAGTCACAGGGGCGTATATATGAAAATCCTACATGGTTGTTACCAAAATCACGAATCTGCTTCCATTCTGTTGTTTTTCACAAAAGGCGGCCATCTTGGATTTTACCCATAAGGCAATATCTAAAGTACCTTCAAACCACACGTCTATGTCGGGCATACCTGAAAACCCTATGGCAGACACCAAAATTATGCTTTTGCGTCCATTCTGTCGAAAAAAATTATGGCAATTTATAGCTTAACCTTGCAGAAATTGAGGCCATCTTAGATTTTACACACAATGCAATGTCCAAAATATTTTCTGGTCACACCATTATGTCGGGCATACATGAAAACCCTATGGTAGATACAAATTATATCAATTTAATCTTTGACCTTGGTCAAAACGGCGTTTTTTTCGCTGAGCTACCTGACTAATAATACATAGTACATTATAGTGCATACTACCATGGGTGGTACTGTAGACTCCACTGAGTTTAAATTTGTTTTAAGCATTGTATTTAAACAACCACGATGACCAACATCCGGCTCGGCCGAGCGGGAGTTATCTACCATGCAATACGCTGACAAAATAAAAGCAATGGCGGCCCGCATTGTTCTTTTCCCCATCATGCAATGCTCCTATAGAATGAATTCCACCTGACAATGCAATGCTCGGAGGAAGCGATGGTATTGTGGTATTCCCACTCTCTTCACTTCTTTTCTTCTTCATTTCGTCCTATCAGCTTTCTGTCTTGATTTCCTCCTTCGGTCCTTTTCTTTCCTGCCTTAGCTCGTTTGTTCGTTCTTACATTATTTTCATTCATTCATTCATTCATTCATTCATTCATTCATTCATTCATTCATTCATTCATTCATTTATTCATTCATTCATTCATTCATTCATTCATTCATTCATTCATTCATTCATTCATTCGTCAGTGGATCCACCATACACCGGCTATATAGTGTGAACCAACAGGTGATGTTGAATCTGCATGGTCTGAAGTTCTCACCATAGATTCTCAAGGTCTCACCATTGTATCGACTGTCAGATCCATATAGGTCAGTGTGCTGGGCTCTCACCACCTGTCTCCTCGCAGTGTTGCTGCAATTTTGGGTCAACGTCCGAGACGTTGACCAAAAATTGCAGCAACACTGGCACAATGTCTTATTTTAGCTTGCCTGTCACGCACGCAGACGTCAATTTGCCGTGCCGTAAACAACATTCTCGGATTTGTATTGGACAGGCGATGTATTTTGACTCAGATTCAATTAAAGCGCCTTTGCCTGTTTACCATGCTGGACGTGACGATACCGTCATTTGCTGCTTATCAGTCTAACTACTGCCTATATCAGCTTGATGAACCTGATATGTGCTATGCTGCAGAAGTGGCTCAAGTTTTACACTGTCTGGTGAAATAAATGTCATAATTAATGTGTCACTTGACAAAACCAGCTATGAAAACCTCATCATTCTGCTGCTAGATAAAGTATATTGAAATCCAATACTTGTGCCCAGAAACACAAAGACCGCACTGATAGGGTAGAGTCCGTGTACAAAAGCAACATTTGTCCAACGTTGATTCAGCTTCGTCTGGTAAACATTGTGCATGCATCGAATTAGGACACGCACACGATTAGATTAATAATCCAGTTCCCTGTCATGTCTAATACGTCCACGTCCCGTTGATACCATTATCACTTAATAATAATGATGTTGCTATGAGTACGTCAGATTTTAGTGGTAACTTATCGCAATGTTAATGTATACTGTGTTTTTAGGTGGCCCACATGTGATTAATGCGGGAAGAGCATTTGATTTGGTCTCGGAATGCTGTGCAACGCGAAGTCAGATAAATATTGCGTGTGTCACAAAGTATGGGTAATTTCTCAGCTAGCCGCGTTCTGATGCAATATTCAAAATAAAGCGACATAAATACTGTTTGACCACGTGTCAGAAAGAATAATAAGATTTTTTTTTATATCACTTTAAAGAGACCAAACTTTTTAGTTCTGTGTGCCCAAGTACGGTCTTCTAACCTATTTAGCCCTGCCCTGCTGAATTGTTTCAATTGTATTTTTCTTCATTTGAAGCTGGAATTGCATTTCCCAGCTTCAAATGACAAAAAATATTTAATCGATGAAAAAAAAAAGACATCTCTAATATTGAAAAACATAAAAGTGGATTAACTAAGCATGTACCGAAAGTATATTACCCAATTTAGTGATATTTCTATTGATCTAATACATGCTTGAAACCGTGTATATACGATCGGGTTAACCCTTTAAGCCCTCGCGATGCATTAAAGCATCAGTTTGAATCCATGAAAACAAACTTAATTTTATAATAACTAGGGGTTTAGAATGAATCTTTCCATGAATTTGATTTACCAAAACATATCATTTTTTTTTATTTTTTTACCCACTTCAAATCATCTTCATCCACTACAAGTCGAGAATTGCGACAGCAATTCGCGGCTTGTAGTGGATGAAGATGACAATGGTAAATTCAGGCTTGAAAGGGTAAAACGAAATAATGAACGGCGATCAGCTGATTCCATCAGACATGGACTATTACACTTCATGGATAATACTTTAGAGTTGAGGTACAATGTATCAATAAATATGTAGCTACTACCAAAATGTAATTTTAATTTACTTTCAAGCAGATGGGTATTACTTAGACCCATACAAATGTTTTATGTGCTCATTTATGAAACCTTAAACGAAATATTGACTGATTATATTATTTCGTTGGTCTTTCGGAAACTGATTCAGGCTCTATATTCGTATTATATTACATGATAATCGTCGGATCCATCGTGGTCAACTGGAACTTGGAGATTTGTTGAATATATATAATAATTATGTCTACTAAATCTACTATTTATTGTTGGGTATATGGTTATCATCATATTTGCACATGTTTTTGCTTTGGTTATCGTATTTTTAAGTGTCATAATTCTCACGTTCTCTCATGTTCTATCTAACATGCCTAACAAGATTTACACTATATTTATATTAGTCGTGTCCAGCCTTTTATAAACAGATAAATGGCTGGACCCGTACCTGTTCAGCATAGGTGATATCTACCGCCTGAGCCGGTGCGTCAACCGTCATGTAGTGTGGCCTGGGGGTCTGTTGGTTCGGCTTGAGGTCGTTAACGCCCGTCTCGTTTTGTTTTTCTTTCCTAACGAGTCCCTTGACACTGAGAGTCACTATACAACACATCGCATCATATTACTGACTAATTACATGACACCCACTCCACTCCCTCATCTTGTCAAACGGTACATGATACATCCATCCCTACAAGGCCTGAGTATTAGTCAGCCACTCAAGTATTTGTTGGCATAGAATGTTTTACTTATTTTTTATGGAGAAGTTGTATCTACCTCCGCCTTTTATTTAGACCCTTATGCAACGAATACACGCTGACACGTGTGTCACCAATATCATGAATATTTACTGCAATATTTGTAGTGCAAGATATATTGGGTAGAATAGAGCAATAAATGACAAGATGAAATGTAGACGTGCGCAAAAACATATGCTAGAAACATATGTAGTTAGTATAAAAATGAAATGAATCGGGCTTTAGGCCACCTTGGTGACAGATAGGCCAAACTGGGTCAAGAGAACCTCCTGAGGATGGTGAGATGATTGAGATGACACTGTCCTCCGACACACGCCACCTCTCGGTCACGGTATAGTAGAAGGATATATCACATGTACATATAGGCTACACATTATTCAGCGAAATATAGGACTTTTTTGTCGCACATGCAACACCACCTGGTAATCATCCTATCTTATAGAGGACATTTAACGCTGATCCAATGTTTTTATTTTATTAGTAAAATCTTCATGCTTATATGCCTCAAATGTTGACAAGTTGATCGTTACTTGATTGAATTATACTTTCAAATTTTCATTTCAAAGTCAAACAAGCTGATTTTGTGAAAAAAATACTCATTTTTTGGTTTATCATAGAGGCTTTGTGCTGCGGGAATGTAAAATGCAGACCCTGGATTGTTATTAGATGCGAAACATCCCGGACCAAGTCCAGTATTCTATCCCGACCAATCGAAGAGTGATTCAGCCTGTCACATGACGAGATCGGCCAATCATTTATTTACCCGCACTCTTACTCGGCGCTACATTCGATTTTATAAGAGGGAAATATCTTTTTTGACGGGGAACTTTTTAAACCAGCATGAAATCTGATATAGAAAACCCTCGAGGTCTGGCCCATTCCAGGTCAAAGTTATCTTAGGATCAAACAATCTGAATGATTTCGTGTAATTTATTTACCAAGAGTAGCTGACTATTGTACTTGTATAAAGTGTAACGCCGGTCCTGAGTTGATGTTTTTAATGTTGTAGAATTAGCTATGTTACAGAGGTGAAAACGGCAAATTATCCCACCCACAGACCTATATAAACCGGTGTGTGTGCTCAAATAAGTTAACATCCGCTTAGTTGTAGTCGATAACGCCACAAATATTTACTAAAGCATTGAATTTGAGCTTAGGACCATTTTATCATGCATGTGTACAGTATGCTACTTTAGTACGTGATGTGTACCACATGTTTTAGTAAGAAATGGGCTGTATGAAATTTTCATTATTGGAAGTTAGGCGGCTACCGAGCTTGGGCAAAGAAGGGCTAAAATGTTTTGCGGCCAGAGCAATCAAAGTAAAATTAATTACTGCACGAGCCAGAAAGGCCTTCTATTTTTAAATAAAGCTGTGATATCTGTGTTTGAGCGTTTCTGTGGTGGTTTAGATAATTCTCCGTTAAACTATAGTTCATTCTGGAATCATCCTGATTGCCAGATCAGTCGAACTCTATGATTGTCATACCTCTAAACAGGTAAATAATAAGAATGACATTATATTAAATGTTACAAAAGACACCGAACATGGTACTTGGCCTCCTGAGCTTCCTGACTCCCGTCGTGTAGGTGTGGAACACCAAGATCAAACGTCGACGCATGGTGCAATAGCTCTGTGTGTGTTGCTAGTTCAATACTAAAAACACATCTTGTCACCATTTGACGAGTAGGGCCATTTTTTAGGGACATCTCTATTGTCTGCTAATGCTGCTTTTCTCTGTCAGTTTGTTGAAGCATAGTTTTGGTAAAATGCAAATTATATGCATCTTGCCATTTTGCCTTATTGGTTTTAAACGTTTCACCAAGGTCATCTTGCTGTAGACAAGAAAGAATATTTGATATCAAATATCCATTTGGCAAATATCCACTTGGTCCTGAAAATGTATATTTAGACACCAATATCTTTTTTTTCTAAGTGGATTACAAACTGACATAATGAGACATGTACATACATGAGACATGATGGCCATTTTGAAAAAGATGCCCGCCAAACTAAATATTTAAACATTTATATTCTGGCGGCTATTTTGAAAAATGACCACTGTTAAGGTCAAATCTGCGTATTTGTGATTATATTTTTGTAATACTGATCCTGAAAATGTATATTTAGAAACCAATATTTTTTTTGCGAGTGTATCAGAAACTGAAATATTGAGACATGTATATTCTGGTGGCCATTTTGAAAAATGGTCGCTATTAAGATCAAGATCAAATTTGGAATGGTCCTATAGCTTAAAATTTACCGTCATGTTATGCTCCCCTAGCATGGAAAATTGCATGTTTTCATCATTAAATGAACATTTTGTTACCAAACAATCAATATATCTATATAAGTTATAGATATATACATACCCATACTTTTTTCAAATCACCTTTAAATCACATATTTGCTCCAGGAATCAGAGACTTGATGTAGCAACTTTACTCCAGTTATGCGGGTACTCATAATTTATGGGTAGAAATTATTGTATCAGCTGCTACTATATTCAGCAAAATTGATTTAAGTAGATAATATTTGAAATGATACGTTCCCATTAACATGATTATGCATTATCAAAAGAGAAATGATATTCCGTCATGGTTACATAACATATCGTTATGGCTATGGTGGAATGTGCAATTTGAATTTAACTGTTTAGATGCTGAAGGATACATGTAGATTTTTCAGAGAAGTCTAGCTAGACGTATCCATGTGATTATGTTGTCATCATTCCCTTTCCCCTCCAGTACGTAACCTACGACCTAGCTAGTCAATGTATTATAATAATAAATATAATAATTCGGCCTGCATGATTAATTTATCGTTGGCCTAACATCAACACAATATAGATTTACGGTCTATTGCTAGTTTAACCTCCAAAATTTTTAATTTTAATTTCCACCCAGTTGGAGTTGTGTCTCACTGACGCGATCCACAACTTCAAGTGAGTGAAAATTATTTAAATTTGACAAAATAGAGGTCAACTTTTTTCAAATCTTGCTGGTTGATGTCATAATTTATCTTTAACATATTTGAATTGTGGTACTTAATGTGCTAATAGAAAATGAAAACCCGAATATATGCGGCACCGGCGGTTTAAGGGTTACCATATGTGTCCGCTCACCCTTTCGTCCGTCTATCCGGCTATACACCACTATGTTGGTACGTGACATCTACATCAAAATTCTTATTTAGGTTAACCATCTCTAAACCTTGATTTTACATTTGAGCTTTCTATGACCTCTGTGTACTTGTTTTTTCGATCTGGATTTTGTTCTCGTTAAAACAATATAATCAACATTCTTGAAGGTATCGCTCTGGAACATTATATGCTGCAAGTGTATTTCAATGATAGCTTGGAGAAGTTCGAATATGGTCACAAAAATGAGACACAGGTTTGGGGTAACAGGTCGTTGTATTGTCTTATTTATCGGAACTCACTGTGAAAGAATGTAGTAATTGTTTTATATATTGCGGAGGGCTTCCGTGACAAAGATTTGACGTGATCTGTTTCAGACCCCCATTGGCACCAAGGCAATGTCATCTGATTCATCTCATCATCCTCAGGAGGTTTTCCTGGTTCAGTTTAGCCTATGTGCACCAACAAGTGGCCTAAAGCTACAATCATTTATTCGTGCATGCATTCATTCAATCTTGTTAAAATTATCGATGGTTATTGTAATTGAAGCATGTAAAAAGGGTCATTGGGGTTTTTTTCGCCACGGTTTGACTTGTTGGTACAGCATGTATCGGAGCTTGATCGCGGTTGCTGCCAAAATCTGGCAGCAACCGCGATCAAGCCCCGATACATCGGGTATCGATCTGGCAGCCAGATCGATACCTGATTGCTATTCAGATACTCCGCACGTGTAGCTGGGTTAAATATTACCTTTTTAATTCTCTCGTCCCCTCTGATTCGAAAGGGTGTATCTGCCACTTTGTAGAGTGGCAGATACAGCCTTTCAGCTTCAACGATATATAGCTATACAGATCTCTACTTCTGTGTGCGTCGCCGAATGTCACTGTGTGAGATTGCATTCACAGAATCTTGATTTGCTGAAATGAAATGGGAGCGGTTCTAGTTTATAGGATGGTATGGATTTTTCTGGTTCATTGTCCACATTGGAAAAGTTGACGTAATTATTCTTAATAGAACCAAATTGTTTATATTAACCATTAAATAGTTATGTAATGCACATGCTGCAGGCTGACCAGAAAGGCCATTTTAAACGCTTATCAATTAGTCGTCAGTCAGTCAGAGTGAGAACTGTCCATTTTGTTAATGAAAGTAAAATACCATTTAGGTTTTATGGCTTCAGTGTGGCTAAAAGGTTTCTGGGTGACGTAACACTGAGGTGTTGTTTATTGTCACAAGATGGCGTTTCAGACGCTGCTGGATGTGATTAGGTATAGGCACATTGAGGAAGTAGACATGTCACTTCCTATATGGCGGTATTCACATTAATCTACTGACCGGAAGCATTATGAACCCACCCCTTATCCACATCCTGGTTACTGCTACATTTCTTTGACCAAGTTCAGTATTTTACCTCCAACCAATGAAACAGCTCAGTCTATCACATGATGAGATCAGCGAATCGCTGCCGTCATTCAGTTGTTATAAATTTAAATTGTGAGTAGAATACCATACTAGTGCCCATTTTGTAAACCCCTGTCTTGTAGGGGAGGAGGTATAGTGCGCTCAGTCAGAAATACCATTTTTAAATCATATTTCCAACATGGAAATGTGCATGCGTTTTTTCTGAAGGTGCTACCGAAATTGATAGTGGCCGCCAATGATCAACTTCGTACTTTTTTGCGGGTGAAAAACCTCAAAAACGAGTAGTCAGAAATTATAAAACTGTCTAATTACCAACAACATCGAGACGTGCAAGTATTTTTTTTTTATAATTGATCGTGGGCGCTAAAACTCAAATATTTGGCGGTGGCTTCAGGGCTCTTGTTGTAAAATATTAACTGCCTTTATATTTTCTGTTTTAATGATGCGCTGGTATGGTCAGTAGCTTTCAGTTCAGTAAAATATACTATTATTCTTGATTTATGTGGGCGGGGGCCCTAGGGTAGTGGTTAGCACCGCTGCCTTTCACGTCAGAGTCCGGGGTTCGGTTCCCGGTCTCGGCGGTTTGAAAGAAACAAAATTGTTTCTTCCCCATCCACGTGTGAAAGTTAGTATTCTGGGGAGCCTCCGTGACCGAGAGGTAGCGTGCTCGGCCTCAGACCGCCAGGGCTCGAATTTCGAATCCTGTGTCTGGAGGACAGTGTCATCTCAATCATCTCACCATCCTCAGGAGGTTCTCCTGGCCCAGTTTAGCCTATATGTGCACAAAAGTGGCCTAAAGCCCGATTCATTTCATTTTCTTGATTTATGAATGATTACTAACAAGATTAGCCCAGCCGAGCAAAGATAAGCCGTTGAAACAAAATTGATTTAATGTTGGTCCAGCTTAAACAAGCATAAAATAATGTAATAAACATCAACAAAATCATCCATCTACTCAAATTAATTTAAAGCGACAAAATCAGGCTAAAATCAGTATTTTACTGATCCTTGATATGTCTATAAGTCTAGAATTGCATAAGGTTTTTTTAAATTTCGCGTTGCACATCTGCCAGTTAAGCGAGAAAAAAGGATGACATTTAATTTCGGATATGCATGTCCAAAATAAAAAAATATGGGAATAACTGATAAAATGGGATTTCGGCCGATTTGCCACAGAAGCCCAAAATTTAAAAGACTTCCGCAATTCTAGTCTAAAGATTTTTTTATGATTTTCGCCTGATTGTGTCGTTTTAATACAAACAATGTTTGCTCATGGTTGTGAGATTATCATAAATTCGGAGAATGGGCCACATAACTGGTTCCTCCTTGAAATATGATGTCCATATATTTGTAGGTTTTCCTTTCGCCTGGATCCGAGACTAACCTAATCAGACCCCTTTGCACTTATGCTGTACCCGAGTATGATAAAGTTACCACGCGGATAGTATTGGCCCAGACAAAATGCTATGTGTGAAATTCGTGTGTACAAAGACGTGCTTATCATATCTATACATAGGGACTGTATAATTTAAAAACATATAATTAATTACTGCAACGACAGCTCACCAATTAGTACAATGTATAATTCCGTTTGGTTTTTAATCTAAAATATTTCTAATGTATAGATATTTACTTGACATTCAAGTTTCGTTTTTCCAGCCAAGTTATCAATTTTGACCCACTTAAAGCTGTGTTTCGCTACCGCGCGCGACCCACAAATTTACTGTAAGTGGATAAAAAATACTAAGATGTGTTTAATTTCTGACCAAATATTTGCAAATCTTAATGTCTAAGCGCTCATTCCTCCCCAATAACAGTGATTTGATCGGCTAATAAAACGGATTTAAAAAGATTATAGGCGGGGTTAGGGGTAAAAGGGTGATTTTTTTATTAGGCTTTATATGCACAAATATATACAATAATCGTACAAATATGCAATTGTAAGTAAAATTGTGTACATCAGAATGTCGCACACCAGCACCCTAGGAGACCAGCACCCTAACTAAGCTCGACATCCAGGATAAAATTATATACATGGTAATTACACCTAAAAGTAAAATCAAGTAAAAATATCCTATACGTAATTTTTGTTTCCCGCGCAAAAGCCAGAAGTAAAATAACTACATATTAGTATAAAAGTAGCAAAAAAATCTCTGGAAAACGTAGAAACTTATAAAACAACTACAAGTAGAACAATTTTTAAAAGCATGCAACTTTATAATACATAATATCATTTTTTTTAGTTTTATAACGTCCTCGCATTTTAAATGTATGTAGATATTTACTTGACTGCGGAGCAAATAGAAAGTGACCAGGGTGCCTGAGCCACCACACAAGTTTAGTTTAGTTTACACTACACTTGAATCAGCTTGGTATCATTCTGATGACAGATTATCTGTTCTTGTGTCATGTTCTGCAGTCGCTGCCTCCGTCATTGATTACAGCAGTTGACTCTTGACGTTACAGGATTTCAGGTTGATAGATTGCTCTGGAGACGTTTCATTCATTCGTTTCATGCGTTTCATTCGACCTTCCTGTCGCCTGTCAGTCAAACAGGAAGCTCTCGCCACACATCCGTGCCATAGTATGACGACGTAAAATGTTTTTTTTACAACCGCCAATACTTGAAAAATATCTCGATACAGAGCAGTCACAAGATGAAAACACAAAGAAACATAATGGCTGGACTAACAAGCAAATAATAGGTTTTTCACATAGATGGACATAAACTGTTGAGTGCGGATAATAATAGGTTTTTCACATAGATGGACATAAACTGTTGAGTGCGGATAACGCTTTTAGTGCATTTGAATGTTGGTGCAGATCAAATAAATTTGTACAAATGAATAAATGAGTGAATAAATGAATGAATAAATTAATCAATCAATCAATCAATCAATCAATCAATCAATCAATCAATCAATCAATCAATCAATCAATCAATCAATCAATCAATCAATCAATCTATCAATCTATCAATCTATCAATCAATCAATCAATCAATCAATCAATCAATCAATCAATCAATCAATCAATCAATCAATCAATCAATCAATTGAATGAATGAATGAATGAATGAATGAATGAATGAATGAATGAATGAATGAATGAATGAATGAATGAATGAATGAATGGTGCTATAGATCACTTTTGTGCACATACATGTTAAACTATCACACGAGAACCGCCTCAAGACGGTGAAATGAGTTTGATGACAGTGCCTTCCAGACGCAAGATTACAAATTCGGGCACTGTCGGTCTCGGGTCGGGCACCCTACCTCTCCGTCACAGAGGCTCCCCACAATATTTACGAATTAATAAATCGTGATATATCTCTGAATCCTAAATAGCACGAGCATGGAACGACTCCCCAATTCCGGCAGGATAAGCTGTAGCGTTAACCACCCGTAACTTATAGCAGGGCCCGTATTCTCGTACAAGTTACGAGATTGGTCGAAATGGCCATCTCGACCAATCAGAAGCCTATGATTTATCGTAACTTGTACGATAATACGGTCCCTGGTCTAGTTTTTCATTCATCTTGAGCTGACAATTGCAACTTCAAATGTATGAAACAGGTCAAGCAACAATATACAACTGATATAGCAGATAAGAAGAGTAGGCCTATTCGTGAATATCATGATCTGTATTACCTTTCTATAGCTTCTATTAACATGATATGCATATATAAAACCAACTAGTGAATAGTTGTGTAATGGGGTAATATGGAATGAGGTAGGCCTACTATATAATGCGGTAATTATTCAATGTAGTAACCTTCGTATTGCAAAATAGTAGGCTGCCTATTGAAGTCAAGCAACATTTTTAATGTTTTATGAAATCCGTCATTTTAGCTTTGATTTTTGTTCAATGTTTTGTTCCCGTATTAAAACTAGACAGTCAGTGAGAGACTAGAAAACTTCGCCGCCGCTGTGATTGTGTTTGATCCGGATACTGATCCGGATCACAAATCTAAAAAAACTATTCTGGATCCGGATCGTGATTGGATTGTTCCTCGGTCCGAGACACACCCCTGGTAAAAAGTTTCATACAAATCCGTTCATTACTTTGTAAATTCTGCGGACAGATAAACAAATAAACATACAAACGAACTAAAACGACCAAAAACTTAACCTCCTTTAGTGTAACTAATAATGTGTAAAGACGGGCCTTAATGGATAACAGTATTGTTATCAGGTTATTGCTTCAAGTACATTACTTTGAGAAACAACTGAACTCTATCGCGCACTCCGTAGCTGTATTATTATTAGTAGTATGCAGTGGAATGAATCTCTTCGGGTTTGATGTGCATTAAAATGTAATCTGATGTCAGCCGGGCTGACAAAAACATACATCAGATCACATGTTTCACCCGGTTATCAGGTCATATACATTATCATATATAATAGTTATAACCTGGAACACTCTAAACAATATAGGTTCTTTAGAAGGAACCCTACATTACTTTCACCATGCAGCTCCATGTGAACCCTTGCAGGGTTCTCCTGAGGTTGCATGGTGATTGTACTGAGGGGTTCTTTTTAAAGAACCTGTATTGTTTGGAGTGAAGTAGCATTCTTTTAATTTGATGTCAACTCTGTCACCACTATTACAACTGTGATACAATAAGTTTGGCAAGACAGTAATACGTATGGCATAAAGATAGTGTTGTCAGAAGAGACTTCTTTGAATCAATATGTCAATACGCATTACATTTTGCAAATAAATTGTCAGCAATGGTAACAGAGTGGGTTACGGAGTGACAACATAGATATATTGTGAGAAAGGCATCTGTAGAACGTTTAAAAATAGGATTAAAAAGATGTTGCATCAAGCTGTGCGCTGCAGTTGTTTAAAAAAGAGAGACATAATAAACGTCAATAGGCCCACTAGTATTAGAATAAACGGGTAATACATTTTTTCTTATTGCTCTATGTTGACCCCTATTGACCCAAAAAAGGCGCACAGATTGACAAACGATGACCCAGGGTCAATTGAATAAAGGCCGTGCTTGCGCGACTTGACTCTTTCTTCCACAGGGCGTCACAAAACTTGGACGACCTGGCTTGCGTGATGTTTAGGTATGCGGGACACGGGGCAGAAAAAAAACAGGGGGTTATACATCACATTGATTTCAGATAGTTTCTCTGTCATCAAACAAACTGACAACTACGTCGCATCATGATGGGCGTCTTCAGGGGTATGACCCTTGTTACGGAGGACCACCGCGGGAGGTGATGGCAAAACTGCCCCAGCAGACTGAACGTCATTTTGACGTTGGACCAGCGTCTCTGACGCTGCTTCATTGTTAAAAAAACGTCCAGTCGTCGCGTTTCGCCGCTTGCGTGATTTGCATGAGCGTCAGGTCTGTGACCAGGAAAATCCGCTGGAGAAGCTGAGAAGATGTGATGGCAGCTCTGACTTTACCCCCCCCCCCCCCCCCGCCAGCCACAAAGAAGCCAGGCAACACTTCAACACCGTCATAATAACACGGTGGACAAACGTTAAACCAGCATTGATTCAACATCTTGTGTATGCTGGGCAGTGACATCTCAATACTGGATGCTCCTCTTTACATTTGTTGTGCGCATGCTAATGAGTTCCAAAGTGGTGTGGTTTCAAGAACTCTCACATTTTAGATATTTGTTGTATTGAATTAAGCGCAATGCTATGTTAACATTGGATCAATGCCGCTGTCTCGCTCGTGTTGCTCGTATAGTACGGTTTAATTAATTAATTAATCAATTAATTTAAGTCACAAATGTATACCCTGATGTTAGTCAACTGTTGATTCTATACCCTGATAATAATTATCACTGCTCTATTCTGTGATTTCATTCTCCTATTCTGCTCTATAAAGCCAAAAGGCAATTTACTTGAAAAGTAAGCAGTTTAATACAGCCTTCTGGTTTTGCACGTTCAATATTCTTGTGACAAATCGTTTTCCAGGCAATTTTTTCATTGTTTTTTTCGCAATAATCCGTTTTTATAATATTTAATTGGTACAAATGCTAATTGAGAAATGTTTTAAATCATTGTTTGTGTTGTCTTATAGCTGTCCCAGCGCTGGATGTTATTCCTGTATGCATGCAGGTAGAGGAAATGGTTCTAATGCTTGCCCCCCCCCCTTCAGACATCAGAATGTATCCACATCTAAGATTGACACGCAATCAGTATCCGCGCATGCAATGTATTATTGTGTTGGGCGGAGTTCCTCTTCCTCCCCAATTACATTACACAAATTAGAGTGACGAGTTTTTTTAGAATAATTTTAGGATACTGAATCCTGATTTTGGTACATGTATTTATAGTAACTGAGATGGTGGAGAACATTGAATAGAGCTACTTATACGCATGGTAACATGCACCAACAGGCAAGAATTATGTATGTCCGTAACTTTAAACCAAGTGAATCTTTTATTTACCACATTCCGTTACGCTACGTTGTAAATATGACGATGTGCACGACTTAAAAATATTGAACGCACCATATTATAATGGTAAGTGAAAGATCTGCGATAACATTGCATCACATAAAATGCCAGACGTTGTTTTAACGCTGGGCCAACGTTTCGGACGTTAACCAAGCGTTGACACAACGCTGGAGAGACTAGTGACTCTGAGAAGCTCGCGTGTTCCCGACATGCTACAGGATGCAACAGGCAGCAGCGGGCCAATATAAAGCTTAGCATTTCAAGGCTGCGGCTCCCATTTCTTTCTGCTTGTGCGTCAAGGGAATGTTTGCTTTTTCTGCTAAATGTGAGCGTTTTAAATCATCGGCAATGAACTAAATAAACCTACTTCTCAGATCCAAATGAGAATCTTAAAACCCGAAGGATTGACCGCCAGGCAGTTTTGGTGAGAGAGAACCCCATGTTGTTCTTATTTTGGTCCGCCGTCTTCGACGTCGGCCCAACATTAAAACAACATTGGATCAGTGCAGGGATCGACTTTAGACGTCAGAATCTGACGTCTCTAAAGATTAAAACCACACCTGTCACCATGACATCTTCTGGTGGAGAATATGAAAGTCTTGGGATAGAGCGCCTTGTATGCGATCCTATGTCGTCTGATGTGAAATCAGCCGCCATTTGCAGCAGCTGTCTCCATGACAACAAGTATCCGTTACTTAGCATACGGCGTCGGTGTGGTGCTTTTTTTCTGGGCGGTTTGTCGACCAAACTGAATTGAGATCATCTTAACTCTTCCAAGAAAAGTGCCTTACGGACGCCGGTCAAAATTTTCCGCGGTCATTGGCATTGCTCCTGTGTAGCTGACACGACATTTTGCCCAGCAAACACGTTGAATGAATGTTGGCTTAATGTTGGGCCAACGTCGTAAACATTGATCCAAGGTCTCGTGTTTGCTGGGCAAAATGTCGTGTCAGCTACACAGAAGCAATGCCAATGACCGCGGAGAATTTTGACCGGCATTCGTAAGGCACAGCGAGTATCTAGCGCTGTTTAAAAAATGGGTCGACACCTGCAACATGAGCCCAGCGCTTGTCCAACGTTAGTCCTAAGGTTGTTCCGTGTTCTTTTAATGTCTGCTTGCCACAGTGGAATAATTCTGTTAAATACACTTCTTTTAAAACACTCTGTTTTAACAATTTTCATGCGTAAAACAAGGCCCGCATTGACAGATTTCAGAGATGAGTTTGAAAGTACTTATATATTATTATACCAGAATACGTCATAGTGCATCTAAAATCATATAACAAATCTGCAATTACACATTGGTAAGATAATGGATGCAAATGAAGCATGGTGCATCGCTGCTCGTATTTAATTTCCTGATAATTAATAGATAATCAATAAATTTACAGTATTATGGCATACTGTTTAGCATACTGACAATTGTTCCCATATAGACGATGTTTGTAGTATAATTGTCTTGGAAAACAATATAGTGGAAAAAATAGATATTACAATTAATTTTATTGCAATTATGAACAGTAAACGAAGAGGAAAAAACTACTTGCATACGGCATGCAGCTAAAACGAAAGCAGTATGAGTTTATTTCGGAGATAAAGTGTCCTAGCTCTAAACCGACTAATTATGACGTTGCGGTAGGCCTATATCACAACACTTTTGAAATGTTTGCAGTTTACTTTTAATTCTTTCCTTCTTTACTTAGTAGTCAGGCAATCGTGGTGATCAATTTAAATGACTTTCTTGTGTTGATTGCATGATAGACTCCTATGTTTGTGCTCGTATGACAAAAGGCATTATTTAAATTCTCGAGTCCGCATTCTTTTTCGATTTGTCATTTTTAAATTCCATGATTTGTTGTCTCTGGGACTGAAACAGGTCATCCCCTGTTGACCAGATTCAGCGGTTACGCCAGTTAATCCCACAATGTATCCCCTCAGCGCTGCTTAGACTTCACTGTGCTGTATAAAATTGCATAAATTCTCCTAGAAGCCATTATCCCAGGCTGGCAAGATGGGACCAGTCATACTTCATTTGTCATGTTATATCCCAGAAAAATACATGCCACAACATAACACTAGCCAAATATTGTGCCAATGTCACAAGTGTTGGCTTAACATTAAGCCAGAGTTTAGCCATCATCTCCTTTTCTGGGGAATCAGGTTGTGATACTCATCCATCTTTGCAATGCACTTTATTCTCCGATTTTTTATTTTTTGAGTCCCACAATCTAAATCTGGTTCTTTCCGATGTGGCGAATTCAACTGTGAAATGGGCATGCGTGGGACGGTCACATGTAGTCCTACAGTAGCCTATAGAGTACATGTTGACGGCATGTTTATCAGGGACAGAACTGATTACAAGATACTACTCCAATGAGACATTGCCCCAATGCTGTTTTAATGTTAGGCCAACGTCTGCAATGTTGGCCAACATTTAACCAACATTTGGTGAGTGTGCCCTGTTTGCTGGGAAAGCTCTCGCTGTCAATATGCGTGAGGGTCAACTGTTTCTAGATCCCCACGGTAACACAAACTTGTGTGTCTCAACACAAAGCCCACATGAAAAAAATATTTACTCATTATTATTAGACTCATAGATGTCGCTCTAATATATAGACTTTATATGATTTGGGAACTTGCTGTTAACGCCGCGATAGGTATGAAACGCATAATAGTATTTTTATCTTGGCTGATAACTGTGAATGTGGGGCGATATGTCATTGTGGAATGTCAAGGGGCCACTGTTGGATTCTGAGGGCCCCATGTCCCGAGTATTTTGACAGTTGACTAGACATTTAATTAACATAAGCCTAAAGTTGATATTCACTCTACAGCAAGCAGAAAACATTTGAATAACATTTATACAACGTCGACCCAACGTCTTCGAAGTTGGTCCATCATTGTATAAATGTTATGCTAATGTTGTGTGTTTACTGGGTCACCTCACCGCGTGCCCGTACTCTTTGTGTGATTTAAGTGGCATAACAAAGAAAACAGTTTTAAAATGTAAAACAACATTAAAACAACAAAACAGCTACACAGATTTCATCACTATATTATGGTATTTAGGTATATGCACGCTTTCAATGACAGCTGTTATTTTTCAAGAATAGTGATCCTGAATAGTCACGCATGGCAAATGTAGGTAGTTGTCCTCTGTATTTAATAATCAATAAAATAAATAAATTTGGTATGTACACTTTTTGTGCTATGTTTTTTAACAGTTCAATTAGCAGATGATTTTGCATTTTAATATTGCCTCAAATAATTCCAAATGATCTTTGGATAGCTATGAAGAGTTCTTTGGAACGAACACGAAAACAGCCACCTGTTTCCGCCAATTTATTTTTTTATATCTAAAAATTAGCGATGGGTTATCCTTGTGTAACAGAATGTAACACAGGACATTTCATTTTCATACTCATGCAATAGTTTACGAGCAAATCTCCGTAATGAATATGAATGATCCTGATTAGGGAAGATGTCACTGTCATTTGTCACAATTAGTTTTATGCACAATTGTCTCAATGGATTCATTCACAATCTTAGTATCATGATTATTTGACACACAAGTGCAACTGAGGAAACTGCAATGCTTCAAGGCACCGAGAAATCCCGGGTACTTTTTTCAGCACGATACGCTTGTCAATATATTACCATTACTTTATTTTTTTATCGTGGATACAAAACCCTTCTAGTTGGTGGGAGAAGCTATACGCTCGTCAATATATTACTATTACTTTATTTTTTTTATCGTGAATGCAAAACCCTTCTAGTTGGTGGGAGAAGTTATACGCTCGTCAATATATCACCATTACTTTATTTTTTTTATCGTGAATGCAAAACCCTTCTAGTTAGTGGGAGAAGCTTGTACATGGTAGCCGATGATGTTTACGTTGACAATTATTGTCAATGTGAGCATGGTATATTCCATATTTTACCAATTTCCCTTTATTTTTCTACCATTTGTGTAACTCACCAATAACGAATGTAGAGATAATGTGTATTTCATAGTAGGCCGCTTTCACTTGCAATCACCAATTGCTCAGATTTTGCTAACCTGACAAAGAAGGTTGACAAGTTCCAACATTGGCCGTTTTTCATTTTGAAAAATTCTTGTAAGCACGATAACCCAATATACCACGTATATTAAGCATCCCCGATCACTACCCGGATGCTTATTGTGTTTAGCCAGGGAATAATTTGTCTGGTGTAGCGGAGCAGTTTGCTACACAATTTGGGGAAAATACCACACACTAATATGTTGGTGTGGCAGTTTTTGACATAGAGAATATAGTTTAGCACATGCAAGGCTGCTAAACTGCTACACAATATTTCTGGTACAAATTATTCCCTGTTAGCATTGTTTCGTCTACGCTGCCGTCTCCACCGCCGCCACGGGCGTATCTGCAAATCAATTTACCTCTCACTAAAAAGTTAATTTATGATTTTCTACATATAATGACCTATACGCCTGGGAATTTTTCTCATATATTTTGCGGTGGATAACCAAATAACCATTACCGCTAAAAAGCTTGTGGACGCGATATCTTATGAACTGTTGGTTGGATCGCATTCACATTTGGTTTGGTGGTTCTCTAGGTATTTCTGATGAGCCTCGGGAATAATCTTTTAAAAACAAGGTGGCTGACGGAAGACATCATTAAAAATTTGCCGCCCGAAAAACTTGTGCGCGCGAAAATTTATGAACCGTTGGCTGGATCACATTCAAATTTGACGTGATTCTCTGGGAATTTCTGATGATCTAAATAACTTTTGGGAAGATTCCACTAAAAACAAGATGACTGACAGAGGACATCTTGAACAGAAATTGCCATGGTGGGGATAATCTTTTTTTTTTGGGGGAGTGGTGATTGTTTTTTATGGACTGACCTGGAAATATCTAACGGGGATGGTTTTAATATTTTCGTTCGAAAGCAGTCGCATATCTAGTTATTTTTATTATTGTTGTTATTGGTGTTTTTGTTGCTGTTGCTGCTGCTGCTGCTGATGATGATGATGATGTTGTTGTTGTTGGTATTGTTGTTGTCGTTTCTACTGCTGCTGTTGTTGTTGTTATGCTTCACTGAACCATTTCTTACATTGTGGCGGACCCCACTCCTGTGGAGGTTTGTCCACGCTGCGCATGTGTGCCATTGCATTGTGCATCCACGCTGTTGCCAACCTACTTTAAACTCCAACATTATGTTGATGATCGTTTTCAGTTGTTTCAGCTTTCAAATTTCAATAAGTTGTATGTCCCTTATAGATAAGCTCAATATGTTTATGCATAATATATAACTATTCGGCTGTGCAAAGACCAAAGGCAGTAACTCCTTACTCTGATTTAGACATTTTGTCAATTACACATCCTTTTTCTTTTTCCTTCTATCCACGGGGCGGGGGCCCTAGGGTAGTGGTTAGCACCGCTGCCTTTCACGCCAGAGTTCGGGGCTCGGTTCCCGGTCTCGGCGGTTTGAAAGAAACAAAAATGTTTCTTCCCCATCCACGTGTGAAAGTCAGTATTGTGAGGAGCCTCCGTGACCGAGAGGTAGCGTGCTCGGCCTCAGACCGCCAGGGCTCGAATTTCGAATCCTGTGTCTGGAGGACAGTGTCATCTCACTCATCTCACCATCCTCAGGAGGTTCTCCTGGCCCAGTTTAGCCTATATGTGCACAAAGGTGGTCTAAATTATATCCACGTCAAGTAATAACGACACGCAATCGTAGTTGGACCAGCTAAACATTTGACATATGAGGGCATGGCGTTTACAGGGGCAAATTTTACAAGAGAACAGCACCAAATGTATTTCTCATCACTATGCACAATAGACCGTTACATTAGACCAGGAGGTGTCACGTGTGATGGATCTACAATCCTCACCAAACACCAAACCTTGGCACTGCCCTACCCCCGCTCCCAATGTAGCCCAGCGCCTCATAGGCTGGCCCAACTCGGAGCGAGCGTTTGAGCGTCAGTGGCTGGCCGGTGCGATTATCCAGCAAACATGAGGCATTGGCCCAATGTTGGGCCACATACGCCTCGTATTGGCTGGTAATTCACGTGAATTGTACGCACGAGCCATCGTGCTGTGGTCAATTCTGGGTGGCGACCCTGGTTTTATTACCCGGTAATTGGGTATCGCATTAAGTTGGCCACGCGCACGTACCCGTTGTCCATTTATTGTCTTGTTTCTCCCTGCAAAACTTTAATACTCTTGGCGTCAGTATATGAAGAAGGGGGGGGGGGGAGAAAATACGCGTTGCAGGCAGAACCTTTCTAATTGAAATAACGTGCTTGGTTAAATTCAAACCAAACTACTGGAATATGACTTTATGACTTGATTTTCTTCGCTATTTGCAGCTTGAGTCATATGTGTCGGACTTATATTTCTGGTCTGGATCTGTGAGGGTGCATGTGACTGATCCACAAACGATCCGCCAATCTCCGAATCCATTACTGTGCTGTTGTGGCAGTCTGCAATGATGTGGCCAGCCTTAGTCACACATTCCTCGTCCCGCCGCGGATATTGCCTGATCACAAATTCGATCAGAGAAGTCTCCCCCTGACTGGTCATAGAAGACCGCGCAGGGAGACCACACTGCTGTTCAAAGACAAGAGAGCAGCTTTTTAGCTTGGCACTTCTGAGCCGCATTGCCAGCTATCTGGTACATAGTCAGATGACATCGAACAATGCATAAACAGTGGTAAACATTGTCTCACCATGGGATGCCGTGTCTAGAAAACCCGGGTTCGAATATGATGTGGTGGTCAGCATGGCTGTGTGTATGATCTCACATCACCGCGATTCTGTAGCATCCAAAAATGTTCAAATGCATAGTGTGAAACGCTGCTTATGGTGTTGTGCAATATGGGTATATCGCGCTTGAAAAAGTAAGAACATCATAGTCTCGATTTCGAAATTCTTCCTGTCATAAATTGCTAAAAAAAACTATCACTCACTCCCTCGTTCACATCGAAACAATAACATTTCAACCTTATATTCGATCACCATGACAGATTTGTATGATGATCAAGTTACTTTAAGTTCATGTGTTTTAATCCACACCAATATGCTAATATCAATCAATAAAGAACATGCCAAGCTGCCACTAAAGACTGAAAATAAAACAATTTAAATACATTATACAAAATTATTCATTATACAAGCCCACAAATAATATTTTTGCCAATTTAATTAACTCCCATTTGTATTGCAGTAAATATTTCTACATATTGAGAACATGGAATTTGTTCATGCCATGCACGATCTTAGCAACCTGAACAGGTGAATGGGGGGAAAATGTCTCAGAATGTCGTGAGGACATTAGAAGCTATACATTAGATAAAATAGGTAGCGGTACGTATGTTGGCAATGGTGGTATCATTATTAAAATGCATATCATATATCAAAGCTGTGATTCATATAGGTTATAAAGTACATGACAAAGTAGACTGAGAGATCCTGACATAATCTATCGCATTTGTGTGTCGCAGTATTGCGTCAAGATACATATTTCCTTATACCATTAACCTATTCCTCGCTATTATTCATAAATGAGCGGGTGTGTTGGATATCTAACGTATCGATTCATGTTTTCAAAGACCTTTCAGATGGGTATATGCTATATGTGTTATGCATAGACTGTATAGACTGTATGAGACATTTGAATGAGCCATTCGATGGATACCAGCATTGATAATATGTGCAAGTAACGATAATGAATGGACCGTCGATATAAAACTTATACACGATCTAAACAATAGTCCTGGAAGCTGAGTTATTGCACTGAGAATGTGAGCAGCAGCTTGAAGCTGAGTTATTGCACTGGGAAGGTGAGCGACAGCTTCAGATCTCTTATCCGGTGGCCGGCGTGTATACGCTGCAGCACTACCGCGCGGCCGATACAAAGTGTCCTGCAGCGGCGGCGACACAGAACACCTGTCATGTGGTCAACGCGCTTGTTGCCCTGTACTTGTGCCATCTGTTCGGCCGCGCTGGCATCGTATCGATCCCAGCGCCTGTATTGTTAGAAAAACAAGACACGACCGCGCGGCGGTGCCGCAACAACGGGCCGGCGTGGGCAACGCCCGCCCGTTATTGCGTCGGCGCCGCGCCAGCTTATCCCGTTCGCAGACACCTCGCAGAAGACCTATCGCCTGGCGACCCATTCAGAACGTGCCGTCGTGCATCTTCTGGTAATTTTGCCAGCCTCTTTCTCCCCCTGAGAGATCTTTTGCGTTTTGTATGGGAGTGGGGTGCTAGACAAACGCATATAAGAAGCGAGTATTTACGGAGACGCCGGTTTTTACTGTATGCAGCACGTCTTCGCCACGTCAATACGCCGTGGAATAAATCAACACTTTCAACTCCTATTTTCCTACCTAATGCCACCATTAGAATAGTCATCGTCCGCACAGTGCATTCCGCCATTCACTCTGGTGCTTTCAATTGATTGAGATTATTTAACAAATTAATTATGATTGTTTTGTAGGCATATTTCATGAAAACGAGCAGAACATTGATTTTAAGTGGTAACTTCATTTAGACCACATTCATTGTAAACATGTCACAAAGGATGAGATACTGGCGATTTTATTAGGAAATAATAATAAACAAATGTCCCATATAAAATATATAGAGGAAAACAGCCCAGTGCTTCTGATTTATTATTGGACCATGCCACACCAGACCAGCACCCCAAAATACTACATTTTTTAGATTGTTATTTCTATGCTCTAACAAATCATTCAGGTTTACGCAATATATACTTACCACCAGCACTGGTGTAATATACTGTGTCATGATTATGCTTTTATGCAAGGGCCTTTCACAGAAACGTACGTTATAACTTCTGGAATCTACATGCACACATTGTGAATTGAAGTGGTGGTAAAATGTAACATTGGAAGAGAGACACACATCTCTCAAAAACTGTAACTCTGAGTTTCATTTACAAAATTTTTTATTAAATTTGAAATAATAGTTGCGGCACTTGGCAGAATTAATAGAAATAATAAATGTAAGTTTTTGCACGATTATTAGAGAGCGCTCATCATATCGTTTTCGTGTAACCACCTGCCCGAACAATGATTTATTTATTTAGAAAGAAAATTAACGAAGAAAATAAAGAAGTAAACGTGTTTAAATCCAGGTTGTTGTAATTTTTGTAATTCAATCTATTTTCTCGCAATTTGTAAGTGTTCTGCTGAGATTATGAGTTGATTTTCCTTTGAATCAGCAGCCTCTCCCAGTGAACACAAAACATTTGTATAACATATGTACAGCGTCGGCCCAACGTCTCCAACATTGTACAAATGTACAAATGTTTTGTGTTCACTACGCTGTACCTGCCGCGGCAATGTGCTGAAGGATTGCTTCACCGCCGAGAACTTGTACACATTTGGGCCCAAGTGTAGTACTCGGCCCACATTTGTATAGATTTAGCTATAAAGTTGAACGAAGTATTTTGTGCAGAGCAATATCTTTGAATTTTTAATATTATTTAACTGTGTATCAACTTCATATGATGGGAAGCCCCGATCGTTAACTTTCCAAAAGCCTCAACTCACTCCATCATTAGAATCACCCGCATACATGGTGCCTTGAGAGTGTGAATTATTACCTCCGCCAGGATATTTTCGGTCGTGTTTGTTTGTTTATCTGTCTTTATGTCTGTTCGTCCGTCGGTACGTTCGTCCGTCCGTCGTATTACTTCAGAAGTAACGAACGGATTTGCATGTAACTTTTACCGGAGGTGTGGCCATAGAACAATCGGCCAAAGTCTCATATTCTACCCCCTAATTTAAATCACAACTGAATGACGGCGGTGATTGGCTGACCTCGTCATGTGACAGGCTGAACCACTCTTCGATTGGTCGAGGGTATAATACAAGACTTGAACAGAACAATCGGCCCAAGTGTGTTATTCTACCACCTAATTTAAATCACAACTGAATGACGGCGGTGATTGGCTGATCTCGTCATGTGACAGGCTGAACCACTCTTCGATTGGTCGAGGGTATAATACAAGACTTGAACAGAACAATCGGCCAAAGTGTGTTATTCTACCCCCTAATTTAAATCACAACTGAATGACGGCGGTGATTGGCTGATCTCGTCATGTGACAGGCTGAACCACTCTTCGATTGGTCGAGGGTATAATACAAGACTTGAACAGAACAATCGGCCCAAGTGTGTTATTCTACCCCCTAATTTAAATCACAACTGAATGACGGCGGTGATTGGCTGATCTCGTCATGTGACAGGCTGAACCACTCTTCGATTGGTCGAGGGTATAATACAAGACTTGGACAGAACAATCGATTAGATTTTGGGGATCAGGACCCGGATCCATGTGTAAAGTCATTATAATTTCAACGGAGGTTTGCAATCTCTGACTGACCATCTAGTTTTTTCTACTTTTTCATGTAGTTTTTAAGATACTAGCGCCCGTATTCTCGTACAAATTAAGATAAATCGTAGGCTTCTGATTGGTCGAGATGGCCATCTCGACCAATCAGAAGCCTACGATTAATCGTAACTTGTACGAGAATACGGGCCCAAGATATCTTGACAATCGGTAATAGTATGTTCAAGATAATAGTATGCCCACCCCGAGACATTACTAGGCCCCCTGTATGAGAAATAGGTGCACAAAAACGTTTATAATTCTATAAAAAATGATATGCGAGAGTTATTGCAAAAAAATTCAGTGTAAATTATCAAGCTTGTTTTTAGTTAAATTTTGTCTAATATGATTGTCATTTTCCACCGGTTCAAGTAGTGGGTCGCGATAGGAGACTACATCAGTAGTCAATCAAATAATAACACCTAAATTCTCGAAGGATGATCTTGAATCTATGAACGAAAATACTTCGCTTTCAGATCAGTATCACAAGTCAAGGCCATAACACTTGCCAAGCTAAAATCAAACCTCGGCCCACATTTCTGTAACCTCGGCCTACTTTGGTGACTTCGGCTCAAAGTGGTCTAAGTGACCTCGGCCCACTTTTCTGAGGTAGTGTTACAGGGCCGAATTCCCCAAAGTGGGCCGAGGTTACTGGGCCGAGGTCACCAAAGTGGGCCGAGATCGCCACTTTTAAAATATTGTATGTATGTACTTCATAAGGCTCGATAATGAAATTTAAAGACGAGAAGGTCTATGCATGCATGTATGTTTCGAGTTTCACTATGTATTAAAATGATCTTCTTTTGCATAACAGACATCTGAATCTGAATCTGAAAAAAATACATAATATTATTTTTCCTACCACCGTCACCTTTAATCTGGTCGATGCCACCCCACTTTTCCGCAGGCCTAATCACCGTTGGGTAACGTCATAACAGTAAAACTTGTCGGGGAGACAAAGGATGACAGCTAATCATTTTGACCCTATAAGTCCTGCCGGGTGTCAATTGTCGCGGTAAATATGCCTTAACGGCTAAGTACACACAATTTGGCTGTACTGTTTTTTGTTTAAATGTATAACAGCTATGGTGAATCAGCAGGTAATGCTTACGCTGTTTATATGGTTAACGCAGTTAATCACAAAGAATCGGGATTAAAGTGTTTATTAAACATATTAATGGATCATATATTATATAAGTATTAAAAAAAAGATATATTATATGACTAAGTACATATAATACATATCATTTCTTTATTTTGATCAATTCCTGTGAATGAAAGTTCATAGAAGTTATGAAACAAATCGGTCTCACTGTTTGATTGCATGGAAATGTGCATGGAAGTCCAGAAAAGTAATAAATAGCTTGCTATTTACGTCTCTCAAAACAGTGCTCTTTAGAGAAGCCTAAAACGCTTACCTTCACGACTAACAGTGTACATCGCGTTAACTATGCCTAATGCCTTATTTCTTATTTTGGACATGCATGTCCGAAATTAAATTTTGTCCTTATTTCTCGCTTAGCTGGTATATATGCGCAACACAAAATTTAAACAACTGACGCAATTCTAGTCCATAGACATGTTGATAAATCATTTACATATCAAGGAGCCAAAATAAAAATACTGACTTTTTATTTCATTCGCTTGAAAATAAGTCTTCAGTCTTTTTAGACTGGTCTTCAAAAGGTGTGACACCAGTGTTTGTGCTGGCTTTATTAGCTACCGTGGACGTTGTTGCTTATATAGTGTCTCTACAAAAAATGTTGTTATTAGTAATTACTATTTACTATTTAATTACGATTAGGTTAATATTTAATTCTAGTCTGTAAACATGTTCACATCTTATGGCCATAAGAAGCCAAAATAAAACTACAGATTTTTAAATGATTTTAGCCTTTTTGTGTCGCTTTAACGTCCCCAACTATAGTTCAATTATATTGGTAAATATGACTTTCCTGGACTTACACATTTCCATGCAATTAATTAGTGAGACCGGTTTGTTTCATAACTTTATAAACTTTCATTTACAGGAATTGATAAAAATACAGAAATGATATGTATTTTATGTAGGCCTACTGAGTCATATAATACAGCTTTCTTTTTAACATTTATATAATAAATGATTTATTAATATGTTTAATACACACTTTAATACCGATTTTTTGTGATTAACTCCGTTACGAAGGTGTTAATCATAATGTTATGCGTTTGCACTAAAACATTACAGCCAAACTGTGTGTACTTAGCCGTTAAGACATAGCCGCGGCAATTGACACGCGACAGGACTAATAGGGTCAATGGGATTAGCCGACGTTTGTCTCCCCGACAACGTTTACCGTTATGATGTTACGTAATGGTTATTAGGCCTGCGGAAAAGGGGGGAGGCATCGAACAGATTGAGGGTGACGGTGGTGGGAGATTCAAATTTTGATTCAGATTTTGACAAAATACTGTTGACTATAGCCATGCTATGTAGTTTGTGCATCAGGTCGTCCTATTCATTAGCCTACTTGTCATTATGATTCATTCATTTATTCGAGCATTTATATTAAAAATTTCTTGTCCCATTCAATTTACTCTACATAACTACTCCATTTACATAATTTAGATTCACTTTATTACATTAATTGTGATATATTTTACTTCCGTGTGTTGGCCTAATAAATTTTAACGCATTTCGAGTTAGGGCGTGAACGCCTATTTATATGTTAACGCCATATATTGTTCACCACGAAATTTAAAGGGTGCCATAATCTAATCGTCGTGATTTTCAGGCTAAGGTGTGAATGGTTGAGGCCTAGGATTGAATAATAATAATAACAGTATAAAAAACACATTTGTAGGTGGTACAGATAAATTATGTCCAAATATCAATAGTTTAATTCCACAAACATTTATAGCATAATAAAAAATAGCTATCGAGGGATGTGTTAATATGCTTTTGCCTA
Organism: Flabesymbios commensalis; assembly: GCA_964017125.1. Taxonomy (NCBI): domain Eukaryota; kingdom Metazoa; phylum Annelida; class Polychaeta; order Terebellida; family Flabelligeridae; genus Flabesymbios; species Flabesymbios commensalis. The sequence continues at coordinate 74,600,667 of OZ024902.1, forward strand.
ACACCAGCATTATCTGTTATGCAAAAGAAGATCATTTTAATACATAGTGAAACTCGAAACAAACATACAGTCATATAGGGGCCTACCTTCTCGTCTTTAAATTTCATCATTGTGCCTTGTGAAATACATAGGCCTACATAAAATATTGTGGCGATCTCGGCCCACTTTGGTGAACTCGGCCCAGTAACACTGCCTCAGAAAAGTAGGCCGAGGTCACTTAGACCACTTTGGGCCGAAGTCACCAAAGTGGGCCGAGGTCACAGAAATGTGGGCCGAGGTCACCTGGTCCGAGATGGTCGTGGGCCGAGATCGCCAGTACCCCGTTTGAAAGTACATCATTCGGTGTCTTTTACATCATTATATTTGGGCTATGCCCAATTATATTGAGTTTTCAACGGAACTTTAAACTTATTATTCTTGGCACATTTTTGTAAGACGCTATTTCTCCCTGAGTTTTTATCTTATCAACTTGAAATTTTGCCACAACATTCCCAGAGTAGTCAGGAGGGGTGTTATGACTTTCCTAAGTCATCCAACATGTTCTTCAAGATTTATCCATGATTTCATGGATCACTATACTCTTGAATGGCAAAAGGCATTTTCTGCTTACTTGTAAAGTGAGCAGATACTGCACTATGCTGCTCTTCAAAAGCAAAAGGCAGTATCTGTTTACTTGTAAAGTGAGCAGATTCTGCCTTTTGGCTTGCACAGCAATAGGCCTATTATAGGGTCCACTGCTGGTTCAATAGTATACACGTCGGGTGATTCTCCATTCATTACCAGGAGGGTGAACAGGGTGTCCCTATGTCCAGACTGACTCCACCCTTTAGTCTCTAGATTTTATAACAAAAATACATTCATCCAATGTTTTAATTCCGGGCCAGCGTCGCAGACAGTGGCCCAGTATTAAACCGATATATTGTGTATTAGGTATGGACAGTTGAAACCTTGCAATTCTATTCACGCACAAAACGTTGAATCAATTTTGTTTTAATGTTGGGCTAGCGTCGGGGATAGTCAACAGAGAGACAAGTCAATGTGTGTACTGGGCACTCTGAATGCGATTCCATTTGACAACCAACTTTATATTTATTTGAAAGTGCAAAAGCTCAGTGGGGACTTCTGAAATTTGAAGTCTGAAGTCCGAAGTCTAAAATTCCAGTTCAGGATGGCTGCCAAAAACTCTGTCATAATAAAAATAACCCGGCCAAATTCAAAATGGCCGCCACAAAAACTCAAAAAACCTAGCCCAAATATTATTGTCATTTAAAAAGTCAATATTCATGTCTAGTTTTACATTATGTTAACTACGTCGTATTTTTAAAATTTATTCTCAGGACTATTTAATATATCATATGAATTGATAATATGCGTAGATTCAGATGATCTGAGACCTCAGTCTGGAAGCTACAGCCACCGCCCAGAATGTGTCAACAAGCCAGTGATAAAATAATCAACAACGCCATCAATTCTCTGCCTGGCTTGTTTGCGGCCGTCTAACAGTCGCGGGCAGAGCTCTTTCATTTCCTCTTGCAGCTTTCATTCTATCCATTCGCCCAGCCTTATTTTTCATTGGTCTTGTCTTCCTGCCAAGATTGGAATGCAGACCCACTAAACGCAGAGCTTTAGGTCCGTCAATGTTTCAAGGCCGGGTCAACATCGGTGACGTTTAACCCCCCGTCGTGCCGACGCCTGAGTTTGTAGGTGAATCGTGGTTAACCACCGACTGCCTGGTAGAGCTTTGTAATTAGAGCTACTCACGCTTACCGATTATAAATAGCAACCGATTTATGACATAATATCAATTTTAATATGGGCTCTTGTATGAATAATTTTATTCATATCTGTATACAGATTCACACCCATTAACGTGCGAATTAGTGGTGGTTGAGGCATGGTAAGCGTGTTAACCCTTTAACCGCCAAATTATTCAATTTGAATTTTTACCCACTTGAAGTTGTGTCTCGCTGACGCAATCCACAACTTCAGTTGAGTGAAAATTATTCAGATTTGACAAAAAGGAAGTCAACTCTTTTCAAATCTTGCTTGTTGATGTCACTTTTTATCTTTAACATATTTAAAATGTAGTACTCAATGTGCTAATAAAAAATGAAACCCCGATATATATATGCGGCACCGGCGGTTAAATGGTTAATACCATACGCGAGGAATACGCGCATCAGATGTGAGCTATGTCCATGGACATGATGGGGATGATATACCAGTATAAATATTACTCCCACTGCAGGTGGAATAACACTTTCACGCGAACCTTTATTCCTCGCTTATCAAGTTATATGCATCCATTTATTTTTACGGATCAGAAATGCATCAAATGCTGCCAGAAATCAGGAAAAATCGGGTCATCGTTTGCACACGCTGGGCCAACGTCCTACGCGTCACCCGAACATTGAGCCAACGTTAGGGTGGTGTATGTTTTTTCTGCATACTAGTAGCAACTATCAGAACATTTCAGGAACACCTCACAACTACAGCATTGGTGTTTGTGGTCCGGCAAGCGATCTAAAGGAACAGATTTATGTGAATGTAATGTAATCTACATACGTTTAGATTCTTGACAGCAATCATGTGAAATCACATCGCTTTGCTATGCATTCATAAAGGCCTACTTAAAAATACTGTATGCTAATGCAAAACTATGGTTTGCAAAAACATAATTTCTCACAAATTTGCCAACTTGTAAAATATATAATTTTCTCAATTTAAATGGGAATCCCAAGCGTCGCATAGGTATTAAAAGCGAATCGGATCAGTGGAAGTACAGAGGCGACCCCTGGTGGGATTTTTGATCCAGGAAGTGCAGATATCATAAAAACCGGCAAACGAGAAACATTCCACCATTGTTGAGTAAATGTTGGGCCAGCGTCGCAGAAGGTGACCCAACATTGACCCAACAATGGTCAGTGGCCCGTATTAGTTGGGAAGGTACGTCTACATTCCAGTCATGTAATGCGCAGATACACTATCTATTATTGCCCATTTGAAACCCAGCGGAAAGACTTTTATTACTCATGGATGTGATGTTAGCGCTATAAGTGGAGCGTATCGTATCGGAATTAGTTCAGCAAAAATACACATGTATAAAATGGTCGATAGTGTACACACCGGACGACCTAAAAAAATAAAACGGATAAACCCAATTCATACACACTATGTCACCATGTGCAAAAGAAATAGTGAGATGCAACAGTAAAAATGACATCATCTGCTTATAAATATAACTGTGTGCTCAGTACTGAGTAAAGCTATTCATCTTGCCATAGACCTCTCGATGTCTATGATCTTGCGTAGCATTGTGGATCACATCACAAATAAATGAGAATTGTTTTGACCGATTTGAATAATAACATAAATCTGCATTGACACGGATCTATCCCACTAAACACAATACAATAACCCCATGTTGGGCCATCGTCTACAACGCTGGCCCAACATTGACCCATCATTGGGTTAATGTATCGTGTTTACTAGGATTGCATGCAGAAGTACCACCATCACGCGCGAATCTAATGCCTGAAAGCATACGTATGGTCCGATGCTAAATAGTGGGCCAGCGGTTCAGATGGGCAGATAACATTACCTGGCAGGGATACAATGGCGGAAGGGATTCATACAGGAATACAGGGATGTTTTCGCGCGGACGATCGGATATCCGTCGACCACTTTCGTGTATTTGGACCGCTCGTGCGCATAAACTAGGATGTGCAGTACATATCACCCAAATCTTGTTCCGTGCTGGACCAACGTCGTGAGAAGACTTGACCGTCTGGAGTCTGCAGGGCAAGCCCTCATCACCTACATGTCACATACCGTCATCACCCCATTCATCATGCAATCCTATTTATCTCTTCCGTCTTCTTCTGCGTTTGTAGGACAGCATCTTCAGACAAATACGTTATCTATCATGGAATTTTCCAGAAGTTCCATTATCTTCCACCTAGTAGATGATATCTTGGCAATCTGTCCGCCAAATGTATCACTTGCCCATCCACAAGATCTCCATGTCTAACAAACACAATTCTTATTGAATTGAAGAAAACGGACAGTGTTTAAATAATTGTTCTTCCGATTCCATTTACTCTTTAACTCCGGTCGATTTTTCGCAAACTTTCATGAAATGATTTATAGCTGATAAATATTAATGCCCATGATTTTTTACTAAATGTTTTGCAATATGTTCTCAATATTTGCTATTGACAATCATTGTGTAATTTTCCACACAATTTGTTTAATTCTTGTATTCGTACACTTTTTTTCAACAAATAGTATATTATCGGGTATACATGGTATATGTACCTAGAAACTAAGGTGCGTAATTTGGAGGAAAACAGACCACAAACCCTCGTCGTCTCATTTATCAGCTAAAGATTTTAAAAGTACCCCTTTGCTAGTGTCCAATGAAATAAAGATTTATTGCAATTTGTAAAAATGTAATATGCAATTAATATACAGAATTTGATTTTGTGGCATTTATTATCTGTTTTATTATACTGAATTATGCCGCCGTAATATATATATTATAATGTATATTCAATTAGCTGTGTTAGTTACTAATAAAATAAAAGCAAATAAAAAAGCTATAAAGTCATAGAAGCAAGCATTGTCACATAACGTCTTTGGAGGAAATGCATTTATTTGATTATTAGGCCGACATCTGTTTTCGTGGGATGACGAATCATAGTTAGGCGTCATAAAGATGTATTTGACTAGTAAAATGTTTTGTTATGACATATGCTAAATCCATCAACAAGACTTTTATTGCGCCTAAATCCTGAGATGTCCGAAATCAACGGCGTTCAAATCCTTAACACACCATGTTTGAAAATATATTCGACTATTGAGGGGCGTGCACAGGGGGGGGGGGGGGGCGTCAGAGGGGTCCTGACCCGCTCTCCCCCCTTGAGCTGCAGATTTTTTAAAATTTCCAGGGATTTCCGGAACCCCCATATTTTTCTAAATTTTACCTCTTGCTTGACCCCCCCCCCCCAGCTAATAGGGCTATATCTATATATCTGTTTTGGTGAGATACCGAATCATAACGACTATGACTTGTTTGGATATGCATTTTATTGTATACATGTTCTAGAAATCTATTATGTAATACTGTAGCATCGTGGTCACAAGGTATTTTTTATTATATATAGCTGTTTTGGTTAGATATGACCGTCGTAGTTTATTTAGCCACACAGGGTTGCTTTGATATAATTTATATTTCCGTACAGAATCACAGCCGCCATAACGCTAGATGGTATATTTTATTATTATGTCATCTGGTTTGATACTGAATTAGGGCCGCCATAACATAGTGAGCTATATCGTGTATATTGAGTTGTGATTGATTATGTATCTGATTTGGTAACACCGCAAATCAGGACCGTCATGACTATTCAAGACTTGTATATCTTGTTATGTATCTGATTTGGTAACATTTATGCCGTCATGTGGTCGTCAAAGATTTATATGTCTATGTGGCCTACATGTATATACACTGGTTAATGTATTAATATACCGTGAAGCGGGGACACTTTGGTCAATTTTTGTGTTTGTTTTCTTTTTCATTGCTACTAAAAAGAAGTGGTCAGTGGTAGGAACCTGGTCACCCCTTTGTTATCGTTAAAAGGTATAATTTACCTATTATTGGAAAGAAACTGCTTTTTAATCTAAAGGTTGGCCAACGCTTCCCCAGCGGGTAGGGATACTTTGGTCTATATTTTTTTCTTATCGTTTATAAATCAAACTAGACCCGTTGTAGGGCGTCCATTGGCCCACATTTTTGAGTTTTAAAAAAGAACACTTTATGCTATTATAAAATAACACAGTTACATGACATACTTCATTTTCTGTGGGCCTGGACCAATGTTACTTCTGCGAGCCAAAGTTACCCCTGCGGGCCAAAGTATCCCCGTATAACCAAGGTTACCCCAGCCTGCTGTGGTGGGCCATAGTAACCCCAGTTTGGAACTCAGACACAAATCTATATTATCCAGATACAGTTAATGCGCAATGAACAGCTTTGCTGGATTCAAGGTGTCATCTTACACCATTCTCACTTGGCAATCTCTATTTCAAGCCTCCCCTTATCACCTCAAGTATCAGGTATCTGAATTTGAGAAAATCCATACCGCACGTTTTGGAGTTTCAATGAGTAGCTGGAGGTATGTGCGATTTGAGCGCGGCCAAGTTTGAAGGAGTTTGTGGGAGAAAGACTGATTTCTAATTTTGGACACCCATGTTAAAAATAAGAAATACGGGAATTCCGTCTCTATATCTAGCCTAACTGGTGAATGCGCAGCAGAAAAAATTAAGAACTTTTGCAGTTCTAGTCTATGGACATGTTTACATCATATGGTCATATTAAGAAGCCAAAATAAAATAACCGATTTTTTTATGATTTTTTTTATGATAGCCAGACCATTCATATAAAGAGAACGTGAGATTTTAGGCGTAGAGATATGGCCTAAAATGTCAAGCCGGTTAATTTCAAACGGCCGACTGGCGGTCTGTATTTACTTGTATATGCCTGATATATAATAAGCCGCTCAAGATAGCTATAGTATTAGCATTGAATAAAATGTGAGGTCCCAAGTCGATTAACTAAAATTTGCTGACTGGTCATTTACTTTTAAAAATATGCCTGATATGATATCAGCAAACTGTGCCATATGTATAACACAAAATATAATATTTCCTATATGTGCACATAGCAACATAAATCACACAGCAGCTGATTTCGTCAATATGTAGTTTAATTAATTATGAAAAACTCTTATGATTTACAGTGAAAATTGTTAGGTTTTCCTAATTTAATGCAAAATGGTAAAACAAAAAGTCTGGACCGGGCGGGAGCGCTTTGACTTATGTGGACTTCATATGAAGCTGCAAAGTGCGTCGGTAAATGAATCAGACGCTGACCAACAATTTGGTTGCGATGTTAATTCAGCGCTTCAAGGGTTAAAGAAAGAGCTGGTAACTATATGGTGTTTGATACAGGAGAGCACGCGAGATACTCATTCCTCTCTCCACCTCTAGTGTTGGGTTAACCAAACCGATTTGTCACACGCAAATCATTTAACATCGTGGTCTTTATTGGATTCTACTTCCTTTTTTTTCTTTTCTTTTTTCTCAAATCTGTTAGAAATCATTTTATTAACAAGTATGACGTCGAACATGTGTATGGTACCCGCCCTGACCAGTTGAATAATGCTCCATATCCTTCGGATATTAACATATTAGCCTTTAAAGCGATAAGCGCCAGCGTAGTTGTTTTTTATCCGTTTTATTAGCCGAATTAATAACTGTTTTTATGAATGAATGACTGTTTAAACAACAAGAATTACAAATGTTTGGTTTCAAATTAAACAAATAATTCTAATTGTCCCCCACTTGAAGTTGCGGGTCGCGGTAGCGAGACACAACTTAAGTGGGTGAAAGTTTAAATTCTGACTTAGTGATTTAGGGCTAAAACTTGTGTTTTGAGCATTAAATATTGACCCTTCTTTAATCCTTCATGAACGCAATCTGAATTCATCTGTTCAGATCGCATCCATATGGGGGGGGGGGGGGTAATTGCATTTCAAATAATCTGGCTTTAAAGGGGTTTTTGTTGTCATCGTTGATACGATCATGTGACAAACTTTAAACAAATACATGTAGTTGCTTGAATGTTAGGTCAGAATCTCGGACGATGATCCAGAATTTAACCGGCGCTGTGCCAACATTCATACTTACTCACCAAACACGCGGCATTGACCCGATGTTGTTCTGATGTTGGCCCTCCGTCTTCGACGTCGGCCCAGCATTAAGCATGGCTAGTTTCCATACTAACGCTGTAGTAAACTTCCCATCCCGTGACGCACAGTCATACAGCTTACCTACCACTCGACAAGCCCTCTGCTTCAGCGCTGGGCCAGCTGGTATCCACGTCCACCCAACCTTCAGCCAGCGTTTTCTGCTGGCGGGGTGCTTGTTCTCAAGAGGGACAGATTAATCTGCGTCGTGAAATGCGGATCAGCGGGTATAAGGGAGGCCTGAGGATGTATGTGATCCGGGGCGGGGACGCACTCAGGTATAGAGCAGTACACCGTGTATCTGGATCAATACAATCCACACACGCGGATCACTGGTTTTCTGTGGACAACCCCAGGCAAGCGTTACCGCGCGCACAAAAGGTACTGTGCCAAAACAGCACTAGGCCATTTGAGACGCAAAATCCTTCTTGATTAAATTCAGTGCTGTTTTGCAGAGATCCCGTCAGATCTGAGCTGCAAATGGCTTGAGCAGATTTCCGTCCCAGTTATTCTATGGGGCCGCATATTTCACGCAGTCAACGTCGTCCGAGTGGTGGAGGTGTATTATCAACTCCGTGATTTGATTTGTCTGCATGGAAAAAAACACTTTATACATATATAAAGCAGTATGTTTTTTTGTGATTTATTTGGTAGGATGACGTTATTTACCATTTCCGCAAACGTGGTATTCAGTACAATTAAGCTGACGTCGCCTGCCCCATGTGGGCACGTCACAGACCAATAAATAATCACACATTTTCTGATAATATTTGTTTTTATTACATATGGACAATATGGAATATATTTATGCGATAATAACATAATGCCCATACCGCTGGATCCAGATATCAATCTGTTCTCTAATAGTAAGTTTTGTTGATAATTTTTGAAAAATAACAAAAAGCAAGCCTAAAGGATTCTGGTCTTTTTTTAGAAATGAAACGAAAAGTTTCACCTAGTAAAATTACTTAGTAAAATAAAAACGAATCTGCTGACTCAGACCCACAAAGCAAGGCGTGTCTGTTTAACGACTTTTTTAAATCTGTATTTAAGCAAGTAGATGAGAGAGAACAGGATCAATTACCCTACATTCCTAAACTCGATGTTAATAAAACGTGTTTTTTTTCAATTTAAGCGTCAGGCTCTCACAAGTTCCAAATATGTGGAAGTATGTGTCACCAATTCATAAAAAAGGGTACCCGGCTAGACCGGCATGCCTAGCTTCGCCGTTGGCCCGGTAACAGTGACCGCCATGGATATACGTTACTACCGGAAAACTCGGATAGGCTTACCATGAAATTGAAACAAATATTTCAAGGGCCTATAAAAACTTGCTGTTTTTCAGCACGCGTGAACTTGTGATCTTTTTGAACTATTACATTTAAAACTGGAGGTCTCTGTGTCAGAGCCTTGCGATGTCATCAGGGTAAAAAGGGGGTCCTGACAAAGTGAGCAATTATAGGACTGTACCTTTATTGAGTATAGTACTAAAAATAATTAAACGTTCTATATATAATCATATGTATAGTTGTGTCAGTAAGGATATCGCATGGGCCAACATGTTTTTTGTTCTCGGATAGGTCAGCTGTTTGAAGTGTACCATGAGATAGGGGAATTTTTATATAAAGGTTAAGATTTTAATAAGGCTTTTGACAGTGTACCACATTCATTACTTATCCATAAGTTGAAAAAAATGTAGTTTTTGGTGACTTACCGAATCGGTTAAGATATAGCTGGTTCTCTGTGATATCAGTGGTATCCTATAGCTCAATTTTAGGCCCACTTTTTTTATTATATAACAATTATATACCATAGTTGTTTCTTTTTGCTCTATGAGTTTGTTTGCTGATGATGCAAAGTGTTGTGTTTTAAAAATAAAAGGTATTTAACTGATTTTGTTTACTACATAAAGCCATCAAAAAGTTTTTTTAATGTGGAGTTATATCTAGGGAATGGATTTTAACATTAATAAGTGCCATGTATTACCAATATAAAATTTTAGGCAAGACCCTACAACCAGTACAGAAAATGCGAGATTTGTGAAGTAACGATAAACACCAATCTCGCATGGGGCTCACATTGTAAGGGATTGATTAATAAATGTATGGGTATGATTAAGCGATCAGTTGGTTTTATTGCTCCTGTTAATGTTACGACCTCTCTGTACCGTATATTGGTACGGAGTAACTTAGAATATATTTCTAGTGTGACTGTGGTCTCCCACTCCAGCACATATACGTATATAAAAGCTATTGAGGCAGTACAGAGGGCTGCCACTGACTATATATTCTTAATCATCCGGGAAATAAATTCGAGCAACGATGCACCATTTGCATCCATTATCCATTATGTTACCGACGTGAAATTGCAGATTTGTTAAATGTTTTTAAATGTTTTAAAGGTTACTATGACGTATCCTGGTATAATACTATAGAAGTACTTTCAAACTCATCTCTGATATCTGGCAATGCGGGCCTTGTTTTACGCATAAGTTTTTATATACAGAGTGTTTTAAAATAAGTTTCTTCAACAGAATTGTTCCACTATAGAACGCCCTCCAGCGGCAATTGAAGGACGCCGATTCTCTTTATTTTTTAAACGTAATTTTTTAATGCAATACGACAACCTTGTTACAGATTTTGATATAGATAATGTATGTACCTGGTCAGGGGCATGTAGGTGTCACTCCTGTTTGTGTAATCGTTGAAACTGTATTATTATTTATTACTTTTTGACATAATTTCAATTTCATGATAATGATTTCTGAGCTTGTATGGAGATATTGCCTGTTCTCAGTTAACCTGTCATATTGTACTACTTGCTTAATGAACTCAAATGTGTTCATATGTACATGTACTGTGTATGGTTAATAAATAAATAAGTTCCCATACAACATTTCACATACTCTCATGACATACTGGATTTGCAGGCATTTGCATAGTTACTGGTATTTATATTTCAAGCATTATGATCAGTCACTGTTGTAGCAGCCTACTTGCCAACAGTCCATGTAGTATAGAATTATAACAAGGTTTGAAATGGGCCCCCACCCATAACCGTAACTCGATGTCCTCCACCACCCTAATGCTATATTTAGTAGCATTGCATCATTCCTGGGCTGATCGGTTAAGGTAAATGCCGCCATTGGGTGACGTAACAAGGTAGGGTACATTTTTCTACACACATGTCAACCTTCCTGCAAGGTCAGACCAGATAAAGGTATAGAGCCAGTGATTATGAGGATACACAGGGTAACATGATTTATGACTCCCTATTTTAAATGATCCCAGTAAAAAAATAATAATTTAGATATATATATATTATGATATCTAAATGGACCAAGAAAAACCTTCATGAGATGATTCTATCATATTTTTAACTTACTCTAGGAATGAGATTGTTCTTTGTCATCATCAAAATACTGTTTAGTATTCGATTTTTACAGTTTAGTATACAATAATATAGACTATTGTGCATGTACCATATTTAAATTAAAAAACAATCTTAAGAAAGAATATACTGTTGATTCTCATTCCTTTTTCTCGGGAAACGAACGGTGGTCAGCTAAAGGTGAATTAATATTGGGTCCACGTTATGTCCAGATAGATCCAGTGATCTGCCAATGTCTGTGTGTTAGTGTTTGTGGACCTTATGTAATCACACCACTGAGAGTACTAAGACCGTGGAGATAGTAGCCAGTGGTAACTCCATGGTATGACCATGACGTGGATATGCCGGGGTCCCGGCAGACCCAGACGTTCAACCAGTGCCGGTTTAAAGCCGGGCCGGCGTCACAGACGGCGCCCCGACATTAAACCGTCATCGGGTGAACTTGTCCTGTTGGCTGTGCTAGGGGTGGCGGCCAAGTTTTTCGAGTGGTCGCTCCATCACAGAACAGTTCCATTGAGATCATCATTCTATCCACACTGTCAAGTGTCTGTGCTGTTTTTGTCGTCAAGTTTTACGGCCCTCTGCACAAAGCCAATAAAACTACTCTGGTTGCATCCCTGCTCGCCAGATGGCAAGCAGATTATGCGACGCGGCAGATTGATCTTGGTGTCACGCTTGGGCCGCATTCACCTGCGCTCTAGTTTTTTCTACCATTCTGGTCAATAGATCTCCCGGCTACTCAAAAACGAATCATTTGGACTAGTTATCGAACCGTCGCTAAACGCGCTACACAGGCCACGAGTCAATCCTGATTCTTAACACCTGTCCGCGCTAAGATTTTTATTGATTGCAGATTCCTAAAACGCTGTGCGCGTATTCTCTTATGGACCTATTTATAGCGAAGCTGCTTTGATGATAATTGATTTATTTTGAGCCAAGTACGATTCCAATTTATACGAGGCCTGAGATTGTGGAAATTAAGTATCAGTATCCATTTGAAGTTGGGAATAGTGTGATTAATCTCAAACATCAAATGGATGATAAATGAATGACAAATCGCTCCATTTGAATTCCAAGAAACTATATCGTGTTAAAGGAATATGATTGTATACCTATCCTAGTTTTCTCGCACTCATGCTGTTGGCTTTCACTATGAGACGTATGGTGAGATCAGCCCATCTCGCACTCTGCTTTTCTCTTCACTGATCAGGTTGATTTTGCCATTTCAGATATATACTCGTATGAGAAAATACATACTGCATCGTTGATACGGCGAGATGGGCTGATCTCAGCACTCGACACAACATCAAGCCCTCGCCTAAAGGCTCGGGCTTGATGTGGTGACTTGTGCTGAGACGAGCTCATCTCGCGTTCCCAACGATGCAGTATACATATAATCAGGGTAGGCCTACGTGCTTTCAACATGATACATTTCAATGACGTACAGAGGTGTATGATGACTGTGATATCCTGATATGATCCTGAAAATGTCTTTTATTAGTGATGATAACTTGTATAATGTCCATGACACAAACTGGTGCTGCAATGAAAAGACAAAATGCAACCCACTATGACTCAAGTAAAGAGTTACTAGGTCTGGCCTACTCAACTGGGCATTTTGGGTGTAAAACAATTATGCCACACGCACCTGCGCAGTGGATACAAAGTACTACACCAAACTGCACCAGCCGAATACGAGTTGTAAAGGTGCAGTGTAGAATATGGTAACCAGATTATAGATAAACTGACCACGTGACTTTATTGCACCATTGTAGGTCTACACCCTCTTTTTAATGGGTGCACGAAGGAGTTAACCAAAGCTGCAAACATGACCTGATGACGCTGAATAAAGAGCAATGTTTGTCAGCCTAGAGAGCTGTCCGTAATAGTATCGCGGGTTTTAATATGTTTTTACATTTTAAATAACTAATTTTTACAATTTAAAGACACGGATGACTGTTTAAAATGTTAAGTCCCATAATATCGCCCACGGATTTGTACACGGTCGTGATGAAAAGGGATAGAAACGAGAGATAGAAGAAAGACTAGCATAATGGGTATTATTTCACATATAATGGTGTGTAGGCTACACGTTTCCGCAGCATAATGTCATGGGGACGTCTAATTCCTTTTTTTCGTCGTATTTGATTGCAGTTAACCAACATAAGGGGTTTATTTATTATTATTATTATTTTATTAAAAATATTGGTCATGGGTAGAGGGGACCGTTGGTTGAGGGTCGAGGGTGGTGTGAGTCGAAGAGGTTGTTACCAACAACATGTTGGTGAAGGGGTGTGGGGGTCGAGGGGGGTTTGAACAACCCTTCGTATTCGTAAATCTATGTGAATGCAGTTTTAAGCTAGCTGTCAACATATGCCATGTGATAGCGTCCAAAACATCAGTTTTAGTGTATTACAGAGTTACCTAAATGACCGTCGCGGTCGAAAAGTGGCGTCAAGCTAAAATGTACTACTTCTTCTACCAAAACATCAGTAGGTACCCAACTGTTTTGCTTCAATGCTACAGATCATGCAGGTGTGGAGCATACTATTGCCACATCAGTACACTCATGCAATTAGTACATATTCCACAGTCAACATATGGATGGCATCATGCACAAGTGGGCTGACCCACATTTTGACGATTTTGAGAAAAAATCGCGCTGCAACATGAAGTACTGTATAAAACAAATAAATACAAATTAACACAAATAGGTAACAAAATCAGTGATCAAATAGTCTAACCCTGAATGTGAAACTCGTATATTGATCAAGTTATTGCCATCAATGACACATATTTTCATTGTTTTTTTTCAATGTGGGTTAGCCCACTTGTGCATGATACCATCCATATAAGAATGAAATATCATGTGTGTCAGAATGTGCAACCATAACCATGTCATATATATTTATCTCGCTACATGGAAAAGTAAAGTAGGAAAATAGTTATTAATGATTAGTGATGGGTTAGCATACGATTCTTTTCCTTCTATTATCACCCATTTATTTACTCAGGTTTTGATTCGCATTCAGACAGATTCAGGAGACCTCTCTGATCCAGAATGATATGAAATGAAATGAATCGGGCTTTAGGCCACCTTTGTGCACATATAGGCTAAACTGGGCCAGGAGAACCTCCTGAGGATGGTGAGATGATTGAGATGCCACTGTCCTCCAGACACAGGATTCGAAATTCGAACCCTGGCGGTCTGAGGCCGAGCACGCTACCTCTCGGTCACGGAGGCTCCCCACAATACTGACTTTCACACGTGGATGGGGAAGAAACATTTTTTGTTTCTTTCAAACCGCCGAGACCGGGAACCGAACCCCGGACTCTGGCGTGAAGGGCAGCAGTGCTAACCACTACCCTAGGGCCCCCGCCCTGATCCAGAATGATAAGCAGATAAGCACAACACGCAGCAACCCACATCCCAAGGTGGATGAAAATGTCATTAATTTATTAACTACCCAAGTATTATATCTCACAACCCCCTTATTGTGATGAGTTTTTATTTTATATACGAATTTCATTGAGACTATGCCATGCTGGCCATTTACGAGACGAGGAAGATTAAAGGGTCAGAGGCGGATTCAAAAGGCCGGCGAGAATGCATTCAAACTGTCGGAGATTGATCTGGTGAACAAACATTTACCTGAAATTACGGTGTGGGTGAAGGGGACCTGGTTGATTCCCAGCACACACAACATGTAGAATCGATGTTGGTTTACCGTTTGTCCAACGTTGAAACAACATTGATTCAGCGTCTTGTGTCTGTTGGGTTGTTAGTTGTCTGCATTCCAGCACAACCGAGACGCTGGTTCCGTGTTGGTGTAGTGCCGATTAAATCACTGGCATTAGGAACGAGACGTGTGTTTTAACCTTTAACCGCCGGTGCGGAATATATCCGGGTTTTCACTTAATTATAACCACATTCAGTACCGCCTTTTAAACATGTTAAAGCCATAATGTGACATCAATGAGCACGATTTGAAAAGAGTTGATCTCCATTTTGTCAAATCTGCATAATTTTCACTCACTTGAGGTTGTGGATCGCGTCAGCGAGACCCACTTCAAGTGGGTAAAAATTCCAATTGAATAATTTGGTAAATCCAAGTTGTTATGGCTTTTTCCAAACATATATAATAGGGGATTTTTATCTTTTGTTAGTCTTCGTCACTTGTGGCAAACCAGACGTCACATAATCAGTGGTGCTACTTACTATCACACGGGGATTTGTGTGATAAATATAAAACAAAAAAGATGAAGATGTAACTGAGACTGTCCATGATGCTTTATTATACAAGTATCCATAAGATTTACATGTCTAAGATGACATGGAGTGCAGCCGTTCTCGACGTCCTATGATGACAAGTGAGGTAGGGACTGACTGGGCGGGAAGAGTGAAACATGACCTTTATGTCGGGAACATGGGTTCCAAATGTATCCAATCACACACTCCCTACCCAGAATTCTACTATTCCGGAAACTTTAGCAGACAACAAGTTGTGCTAGTTTTACTGATAGTTTAACATAGAAAAGAGATGATAAATAACTAAGTGTTTAACTTTGAAAAGTAATATTTATATCGTCGTCTTCAGTACAACACATGCTTTCAGTCCATGTGGAACTTGTAGTTAAAGTGACTCTCAGAAAAGTGTAAGAAATATGAAATTGATTCAGATTTTGATCAACTGGCCAAAACTTGAGACAAAAACGCTTATTATTAAAAAGTTAGCAAAGCTAGTGTTCCTAGACTTTCACTAGACATGGTAAATACATTACAGAAAAATCAGGTATAAAAGAGAAACAGGTAACGTTAATTACTTACTTATATAAAGGAAAGTTGCAAACTCAACAAACAATGCCATGGTCTCTGACCACCATGAATGATAGAGAGGAAAGAGTAAAAATGAGTGTACCAGAAAAGGGGTAGGGTGTAGAGTTCACAGAGTAACATGGTAGCGGACTCACCGCTAGGTGGTACCTCTGTATAGGGCGATCCATATAGATTCAGAATTCCGGCAGCAGTGTATAGCTAACTGCCGTCTTGACGATATTACTCACATGGTTCGCTTTACGGACCCCATGAGGACCATGTCACAAGGTGGAATGGAAAAACACTACTAGATTCAATTCATGCTCAGCCAGTAGCCCACATCTAGATCATACAGATCATGCAGTCGTGCTGGTAATAAAGGCAAATTACGCAACGACATATTATAATAATAGAGCTTGATGTGGTGAACAATTTTATTCTTAGAAATACTCCAGAATTGAGAGTGCCACAGTCGCACTGATCAATGTCAGCCAACATTCCCGATGTTGGCCCCGCATTCAGGTGACGTTGTCCCTCATAACTGTCTTTGTTTGATCTCGGCATCTCGATGTTGAGTTTATGTGAGGCCACCGTCTGCGACGTTGGCCCAACATTAACACTTACAGTGCTGAAATACTTTGGTATAAGCTATGAAAACCAAAGGGATTTTTAAATTTGAAATCATCATAAATGTCTCAGTTATCTCTTTCCGCTTCATTTGAATAGTTATATGTTATGGATCTAATTTTTTTAATTTTTTCAGTGCGGGGACCGTCAGAATCTGACGTCTATAGACGCGTCTATCCCGCCATGTGCATCGATTTTCAAAGCTAAGAATGTAGAGCACCTCGGGCTTTATCTATACGTAGCCTACATCTAGAGCATACAGACCATACAGTCGTGCTGGTAATAAAGGTAAATTACGCAACGACATAATAAAATAATAGAGCTTGGTGTGGTGAACAATTTTATCCTTAGAAATACTCCAGAATTGCGAATGCCACAGCCGCACTGATCAACGTCAGCCAACATTCCCGATGCTGGCCCCGCATTCAGCTAATTTTGTCCCTCATTACTGTCTTTGTTTGATCTCGGCATCTCGATGCTGAGTTAATGTGAGGCCACCGTCTGCGACGTAGGCACTTACAGCGCTGAAATATTTTGGTATAAGCCATGAAGACCAAAGTGATTTTTTAATTTGAAATCATCATAAACGTCTCAGTTAGCTCTTTCCGCTTCATTTGAATAGCTATTTTATATGGATCTACGGCCATTGGAATTGTTTAATTCTTTCAGTTCGGGGACCGTCCTTAGACGTCAGTAGCCTATTGAATATGCCTCGTTGTTGCTGCGCAAACAACGAGACATATTCAATAGGCTTAGACGTCAGAATCTGACGTCTTTGGACGCGTCTATAGACGATCCCCGCGCTGAAAGGGTCAACTGGCCATCGGTTGGGCGTCTTGTGTGTGCTGGGTCTGGAGAAGAAGCCCAGACAAGACGGATCCCTGGCATATCCCATCATTCCTGAGGCCGAGGCATGTTTCATTGGTTTAGTCGTCCCTCTGAGGAGAACACACGCGCCCAGCCAAAAATCAATCACACGCCCAATATTTACAGATAATATTCACGTCAACTTTCACCCACCGTCTCCCAACACTCCCCGAGGTGAGGTGCACCCCTCGGGATTGCCTGCACTGTGCAGCGTATTTTTTGGACTGGAAAGAGCCTACTTTTTCGTCTGGCTATCATCCTTTTACATGGATCACCGACGCTCTTAGCGGATAAATCATGCTTGAATTAATCCGCATCACAGGATTAGGCTTTTTGATAGTACATTATTTTACCTCTCATTGTGTAGCTAAATGTTATCACGCGGTCCATCAGTGTGTATACCGTCTAACAGGCTCTGAACGAGATTGCAATAAAACTGTTTGTTTATTTCTATTTATAGGGTGTCCCCATTTCTAGCTCTCACTATTTTGATATGACAAATACTGACAATATTTATATTTTTTTTAAAACAAAATCTGAACGAGATAAAAGAACATGGGTTGACTTATTTAAAAATTTACGATATATCGTAGGATTGGGATTGGTCAAGATGGCCTGGTTGTCACTGTGAATAAACGTTATTATGTCTGATTTGATCTGTTGGCTAATCACAGTCTTCAACATGTCGTGGTGATATTGGCATAACACCATCCCGCCATGTGCATCAATATATCGTGGGTGTGCGTATGCACTGCTCTAAATTGTTCCAAGGTGTGGGCGTGCAGGCCTGAAACTAACATAATGAGCCTTTGAAGTCACTCGATAAATACAGGACAGGTTCTGACTTCGGGCCTTATTCGGTCGCGATATTGACGCAATGTGCAGAAAGCGGAGTAAAACAATATTCACTCCATCCACTGAGCAAACTAGACGGGGTTGTCAATACTGGGCTCATTACTGGTCTAGCGTCTAAGACGTTGGCCCAGTAATGAGCCCAGTATCAAAAATTATATTGATCTAGCGTGGAGTCGTCAATTCTTGTTTGTCGACAAGGAACAACGGCTAATTGCTGACGACCAATTACATTTTTGTTCTTCAGCGTGGTGTGCTGTTTTTAATAAAAAAAATATGAGAACAAATCAATGGTGGTTTGCTGTAAGAATTTAAACAATAAATTAATATCTTTCACACTCCAATGTGTCTCGTCTTTTTCTCCAATCACTGTATCCAGTGCGTATCTTTGCAATTCATGGGATTTTATGTCAAAACGGCATAATTTAATGACGATCAATACGGACAGACAAAATGTCTTATTTGCCATAAAAATTACAACCATAATGATTAATAATGAAAAGGTGAAAAGGCAGGAGATCTCCATTAAAA